>CAUYSK010069254.1:0-16005 GCA_963575035.1 Avahi laniger
AAGATTTGGAATCAACCTAAGTGTTCATCAGCAGATGAATGGATAAAGACATTGTGGTGCATATACACGATAGAGTACTATGTAGCCACACAAAGGAATGAAATCCCACCATTTGCAACAACATAGATGGAACTGAAGAACGTTATGTTCAGCAAAATAAGCCCAGTACAGAAATACATATCTCATATGTTTTCACTCATATATGGGAGATAATTATTAAAAACAATTTATTTCACGGAGACAGGGAATAGAATGATGGTCACCAGAGGCTGGGAAGGGTAGTGGAGAGGGAAGGATAAAATAGGGATGGTTAATGAGTGTAAAAATATAGTTAGATAGAATGAACAATATTTGATAGCACAACAGAGTAAGTATAATCAACAGTAAATTAGGGTATACTTTAAAATAACTAAAAGAGTAGAATTAGAATATTCCTAATGCAAAGAAATGATAAATGCCTGAGGTGATAGATACCCCTATTACCCTCATTTGATTAATCCATATTGTATTCCTATAGGAAAATATCACGTATGCCCTATAAATATATACTACTATTATGTACACAAAATAATCAAAAATTTAAAAAAATTTTAAAAAGATTTCTTCCCATGTTACTACTTGGCACTTGTGGTTTGCCACAATCATTTCAAAGACAGTGTATATTTCCTTTTGCACTTTTCTTCTGTGCTCAGTCTTGTGTTACCTGATTGTTCCATGTGTGTGAGCCAGGTCTTCCCCCAATTCTCTCATTGTATGTCACTTGGGAACAGATTTTACAGCACAGATTACATTTGTATCTTCCTCAGTTTAAATATATAGCAACATAGGGTATATAACAGTGATTGATCAATACTTACTGAGATGAGCTAGAGCATTAAAAACACAATTTTAGCTGTATAGTGGGTCTCTGATAATATGATAAAGTAATAAGGTACCATGTCCCAAAAGAAATATAGCAAAAGGACTATAAAACAAGATTGTTTAATTCCTTTGCAGTGAACTTTCACTTTGAAAGCAGGCTGCATTTGAGCACCCTGCTCCACTCTCCTAAAGCATACACCATTCAGACTGAATATTATGCTTTGTTTAAATGCCCTTTGAGAGCAAAAGGGAATCAAAAGCAATGACCTTAAGTGCTCTATAAATGATAGGTACAGAGTTCTCACCAGCAATAAATAATGCACAGACAACAAGGGGTGATGGGGAGAACACTTACATCCTACATATGTATGGAGGGCAGCTACGCGGTGAGGGCCCAAGAACAAAGTGCTGCAAAGACCTACAGAAGGTGCCCTCCGCCTGCCTTTTCTCAACTGTGCTTTCCAAAGGACATCTGAGAACTCATTAGATTACTCTGAGAAGGTGGGGAGGGGTGGAGGACATACACTTCGGTGCAGGGGCAGCCCAATGCCAAACAGCCTAAAGCTTTTGGCTGCAACATTATCAACAGCAGCAAACCGGTATTCTTCATCAAAAACCCATTCGTCAATCTCACTTGGCAACTTTATTAGCCCAGTTCTGCAGGAAATATAGTCAGAGACAACAATTCAATGCTAAGGGTTTATTGGGAGGTATAATCTCAGAGAAACAAGGGTTGGAGAAGGGGGAAACAAAAAAAAAAGAAAGGGAGAGACAGAAAATCCAAATTGGCACATAGAGTTTTAAGAGAAAAATATGTCAGATGAAGAAATCAAGCAAAATGAGTCAGATGTAGAAATTAAGGGGGATTGTGTATTTTTAGAATATTTTTTTCATAGTAAAATTTTTAACCCTCCAACCCTTTAAGAGTTATAATTAGAATATTTAGCAAGTGGTTCCTAGTTTAAGGATAAGTAAGCTTTTCCTGAGAAATCTGAGTCCTGAAATAGGAGAAGCAGTTAGTGACGGATCTGGGAGGGAAAGAATCAACCAGGAGAGTATCTCTTCTCTGGGTTTTAGATTCTAATGCTTGATACAAAAACTGAACTCCTTTTGCAAGACATATATATGTATACATGTGTACGTGTGTGCGTGTGTGTGTATATAATCAGTAGAGTGATTGCCTGAGCAAGCATATGAACAGGAGGTCAAATTTTGATGAAGAATATTGGTTTGCTACAGCTGGTACTGTCATAATCAAAAGCTTTATGCTTCTGATTTGGCATAATATTTTTAAAGTGCTGAAAGAAAATAACTGTCACCCCAGAATACTCTACACACACCCCTTAATAATAAAGACACAGACTTTTACTTCCACCAATTGTACATTTACTGATTCGAACCAGCCCTCCTACCGAGGAGGATGAGAACATACCCAACAAAGACTCATATCCAGAATATAAACTCTCAACTGAAAAATAGGAAGACAAACAATCCAATTAAAAAATGGAAATAAGACTTGAGCAGGCACATCACCAAAGAGAATAAATGGATGGCAAATCAGCACATGAAGATATTTTCAACGTCATTAGCCATTAGGGAAATATAAATTAAAGCCACAATGGGCTACAGCCACATACCTACTATAATAGCTGAAATTTAAACCAAAAAAAATTACTAAGTCCTAATGAACATGTGGAAAATTTTAACTATTTTCAAATTGAATGTCTCTTTCCTTTCTCATCAGCATTCTTATGATTTTTTAAAATTTCAGATAGTGTATTTTTTCAGTTTTAGGATTTCCATATGGTTTTTATAGCCTTTGTTTCTTTTCTAATATTTCCTACCTTTTCATTACTATAAGCATATTTTACTTTCTTTTATTAAGAAAAGTTATAACAGCTTTCTTTACCCTTAAAAAAAAAAAAACAAAAAACACCACCTGGGTCATCTCAGGCTTAAACTCAGTTAAATCTTTACTTTTATTTCACTGACTCTCTGTATGTCAGGCAATTTTGAATCACATCCAGAATATTGTAAGATGCAGGACTTTGCTAATTTTTTTTTTTTTGGCGGGGGGGAAGAGTGTTGATGTTTTGTTTTAACAAAGAATTAACTTGGTAGAACTCAAATTGCAAACGCCGTCTCTGAGGAAGCAGCCTAAGTTTCAGCAAAGTTCGTTTGTCTTTAGGTATTGTTCTTGTGCATGTGTATTTCTAGGATCAGCCAGAGATCTGGGGAGAATTTCTACATAGAATTTGGGGTCTGTCTCTTTTGACCGATGTATTAGTTTTCTGGGGCTGCTATAACAAAACACTGCAAACCAGGTGGCTTAAACAACAGAAACGTATTGTCCTACAGTTCTGGAAGCCAGAAGTCTGAAACAAGAAATCTGCAGGGTCGGTTTCTTTGGAAGTCTGTGAAAAAGAGTCTATTACACAACCCTTCTTCTAATTTTTGGTGATTTATTGGCAATCTTGGTGTCCGCTGGCTGTGGATGCATCACTCCAGTCTCTGCCTCCACTTCATGTGGCATTCTCCCTGTAACATCACAGGTCCTCCCTGTGTGTGTCTGTCTCTGTGTACAAAGTTCCCCTTTATATAAGGATACCGGTCATAGTGAATTAGGTCCCACCCCAATGACCTCGCCTTAACTTGAGTATCTCTGTAAAGACCTTATTTATAATAAATAAGATCACATGCAGAGGTACTGAAGGTTAGAACTTTAACACAAAAATTTTAGGGGACACAATTCAATCCTAACAGATGGATTAAGCACAAAGGGCCAAGCAAGTCCTTTAAAGGCTAAGAAGCTGGAAGAAAACCAATCCAGGAGAGCTGAAGGAAGCCTTTGCCATTTTCTCTCCTTTCTCTGCCAGGCAGAAGGACAGCATCCAAAAGAGGTAGCAGAGGAAAGTGAAAAAAGAGATCATGCCCCTGCTTCGTCTTGGAGATAAATCTGTCCTGCTCTTTTGCAGGAAGGAGAATGAGGACAATATAATGACACAAAGCATGGGAGTTTTCAAATTGGTGTCCCCAAGGTAAATATTTCCATTTTTACATTAAAATTCTATACCTTTTATTTTAGGAATCTGCTTTGACTACAAAGAATTCAATTCTTTGATGGGATAATTTATTTCAACACTAATTTTAAATTTGATTTTGCACTTGGCTTCTAATTAGCCTCATATCCTTAAATGGTTACCAAAACAGTATTTAGTACAATATCGCTAGGATTTTTGTTTCAACCCAGCAGCAAGTGATTAACTTCCTAAGTTAATTTCCCCTTTGTTTTTAGCCTGAATATACAAGGACAAAAGGAAATGTAATTCCCTTTGATACTTGAAACAAATTTACTTAGCTTAGGTCTTAACAAAGCTTTCATTAAGATCTGTGATTTAAAGATGCCACAAGCCTCCTGACAAGTGTTAGCTAAAATTACAGCATCCTATCAGATAATACTGGAACTTAAGGTGCATTATTACCATTTCAGAGGAAATACTGAAATACTCAGATATAATTGATAATTTATTTCCTTGGGAGTCATCTATAATTAACATTCGCCTAGTACCTCCGTGCACATAGTACTGTTGCTTTGAAGTTTCCAAGACAAAAAGACAATATGTACATCAAAATACCTGATTTACAAAGGTTTCTTTTTGGCATCATAAACCCTAGAGTCAGAGATTCTGTTACTCAACATGAACAAATAAGAGAGAAACTTGAGATAAATTCAGAAACTGTAATGTAGCATCAATTATGTCCCGAATTTCCTTGATCCCAGGAAATTTTGATCCTTTTTCTTTATAATGGATAGATTCAGCAGTAAGAGTATAAATATATTCCCTTTTGACACTGTCTACACAAAAACATAAATGACATCAAGAGTGTTTGGCTGGAAATACATTTCACATACCAACATACACTAATGAGAAATTTTCCACATGATACACACGTGTGGAAACTATTTTTTGCTCAATGAATTGGCTTCTATTGTTTGAGTGCTGCAAAATCAACACTACAGTCAGGAACTTCTTCAAAGGGTCCAAACTGCAATATTCTTATTGTAATTTAGGCTTCTCAGCCACCATGATGTAAATGAAAAAAATGAATGTATTTTCTTTTATACCATGCAATTAATTCAAAACCTTTTGGAAAATATAGTTGAAGATTCTATTTAAAATAGCAAGAAAATATAACAATTTCTTAAGAATAGCTATAACAAATAATGACCAGATTTGTTCTGAAGAAATCATAAAACTTTACTGAGGGTCATAAAAGAAAACTTGAATAAATGAGGAAATATTCCATAGTCCTAAATATGAGGACTAAATTTTGCCAAACATGACAATTCTTACTAAATCAATGTGTGATGATTCAATTAAAAAGAGAGTAGGATCTTCTTTTACCTGGACAAAGAATGTATAAGTTTATCTATCAGTGTAACTGAGCAAGAATATTCAAGGAAATTGTGCAAAAAGATATTAAAAACAGAACTCCCCTTTGCAATTTATATCATTAAATTGCAGTGTGCTAAAAGAATATTAATAGCTCACAGAAACTGAAGCTCAGAAACACACACAATAATTTAATAAATAATATATTTAGCATCACAGACTAGTTGGGAATAAATGCTTATTTTATATATTGCAGAGAAGTTAAATAAATTTTGGGAGACAGGCTCAGATAGAGTTTCATGAGAATTCTTAGCCAAAATAAAGACAAAATATATATCTGATATATGAACGTATTAAATATTAATATAAAAATAAGTTTGGTCAATATTTTAGAAATTCTAAAGCTACATTCGTCTGATTTTCACAGTTTAAAAAAAAGAAAAGAATCACGAGGAAAAATCAGAACAATTTATTGCACCAAAAGTCTTTTCTAATCAAAAAAACACCATGTAAAGTCTGGAAGGCAAAGATCAGCTTTCTAACTTCTTGATGATCTTGAGCCAAAAGTCTCCCACCTAGTTTATCCCAATTTCCCCTTATAAAACCTTCAAAGCCACAGGAAATGATAAACCAAAATCCACAGTATACAGCCAACCAGAATCCTGGAGGAATTTTTACTAGTTTATTTATCTTATGGAACTGAAATGACAACATAGTTGGCAGCTGACCCTGAAACAAGCTTTGCTCTTTGTAAAAGAACTCACTTGCCTACCCAAACGATGGCAGAGGTGCTTGGCACCTCCCTCGTGCCTGTCATGTATTGAGACATCCAAAGTTGACACCAATCAGGACACCAGACATTGCCCTCCACCCTGGCCCCCGGGTGGGCCCTCTACCAAGCACCCTCTGATGACACCATCTTCCAGACAACCACAGAGATTCAAAAGATGCAGCCACCTGTGCCTTTGCTTTCTAGGAAATTCTGCAGTAGCTCTACGGAGGACTTACTGTCATTTCGATGGAGGAAGTCTTCCATTACTGTATATGATAATTATTACCAGAAAAAGTCATCTTTTAAAATGAGTCAGTGGATAGTATAATAGGAACCAAATTTTCATAGTGTATGATAATAGGATAATTCGATAGGGACTTTATCTTGTGTAATAGGACTAAAATGTATCAAGATAATGCATAAACTATTATTATAAAAGGTAGTTTCATTTTCAACCAAAATTATGTAATAATGAGAACCTGGATTTTATAGTTGACATTCACAGCAAGATCTTATGGCAAGATCAATTTTTTAAACCAAATTTTTAATTTTGAGTTAATTATAAATTCCCATGCAGTTGTGGAAAGAATACAGAAAGATCCCATATAACCTCTACCCATAATTTCCCCACAGGCAACATCTTGCAAAACAATATCACAGCCAGGTTATTGACTGTGATGGAATCCACTGATCTTATTCAGAGTCTCTAGTTTTACTTGTATTCATTTATGTGTGTATGTGTGTCTTTTTAGCTCTACACAAGTGGAACACCTATGTGGGTGCATGTGTTCACCACCCAGTCAAGATATGGAGCAGTGGCTCCTGTTGGCCTTTGATAACCTCACCCCCTCCACCCCATCCCTCAATCCCTCCAATCCCTGGCAACCGCTAATCTGTTTAAATCTTTTCACTTCAAGAAAGTTACGTTGTGTAAATGGAACCAGACATCTGTGCAGCTACGTGGCTCGCGACTAGCTTTCCCTTTGTACTGCAGAGTCATAATCCGTGATATGGATGTGTCCCAGTTTGCTGAAGGGCATCTGGGCTGTTTCTAGTTTTTGGCTATTACACAGAAACCTGAGGTAGACATTTATATGCAGTATGTATGCAATTGTTAGTTTTTATTTTTATGGGATGAATGCCCATGAGCACAACTGCTAGTTCCTGTGGCAATTACATATTTAGTTTTATAAGTAACTGCCACGCTCTTTGCCGAGTGGCTGTACCATTTACATGTCCACCAGCAACGTATGGGTGACTGGGTTTCTGTGCATCCTCACCGGCATTTGTTGTCATTTTTTTTCTTAATTTTACCCATTTTGATAGACATAGTAATATTGGGTAGTATGATTTTTCCCACTTTATTCTTTTATTTTCAAAATTGTTTCATTCTAAGGCCTGTAAATTTATATATAAACCTTAGAATATGCTCTATGTCTACAACAAAAGCTAGCTGGGATTTTAATAGGAATTGTATTAAACCCATAGAACAATTGGAGGGGAAGTGATATCAGTACTTTGTTGAGTCTTCTAATCCATAAACAATAGGATGCATTTTTGCTAACATATTTGTTTGTTTTCACAGTTTTCTTATGTAAACACTTCTACTTGACTTTTCTATCATGTTAACTACGTTTTTATTTATTTTTAACTTCTAAGTTAACTGATTGAATATGCTATATCCTAATTTGCTATAATTTTGTTTCCATAATATTTGTTCTGTTACATGATTCTCACCTACTTCGTGAGATTCTGAATCTTTTGCAATATTTTAAGGTTCATTTTCTAAACAGTTTGATCCATACATGTATTATGTTTTGGGGATTTCTACATCCAAAACAATCCAAAAAGCAAAAAACAAACAAAAAAATAACAACATGATCCAACAAAGGAATAGCTGCAGGAGGCCTTCAACAAGGGGGGGGGGGTTAAATCTTCCAGGTCACATGTGAGTGGACTGTTGAGTAGAGAACTTGGGTTTGGAAAACAAAAAGTGTTAGTGGAATGCTTCTTAAGGCATTTATGGCAAAGGACTAGTTTTTTCTTTCCCCAGTGCATTGAGAATTGATAATTTTATAAAATAGGATAATGGTACCATAAAGTAAAATAATTATAAAAGTTCCAATGTTTATTCTTAATTTTTATACTACTCTCATTGCAGGTTGATCAACAAACAGTTCATGGACCAATATGAGCTTATGAACCAAACTTTGAGAAGTGCTGCATTACAGAACCACTTAATTCCATGATGACTTTTAATTTTATCATTCGATTTCTATAATGACTTGAAATTTGAAATTTTGTATTTCAGGCATCCATTTCCACTACTTCAAAATGTTATGGGTAAGAGTGCAAAAATGTAGTTAGATAGATAGAATGAACAATCTTTAATAGCATAATAAAGTGATTATAATCAATGATAAGTTACGGTATACTTTAAAATAACTGAAAGAGCCGAATTGAAATGTTCCTAACACAAAGAAATGATAAATGCTTGAGGTGATAGATACCCCAATTACCCTAATTTGATTAATTCATATTGTATGCCTGTATCAAAACATCGCACATATATACAACTATAAATATATATCCTATAAATATATATAGCTATTATGTACCCTATAAATATATATAAACAATATGTAGCCATAACTAAAAGTTTCAAAAAATGTTAGAGTCAACGGAACTTGGTGGAAATTTTGCCTCAGTCCATCCAAGTGGATCTACATGTACTTCTCTGCAAGACATTGACGATTGTTTCTGAAGTGGATCCATCAACAAGATTAGAAAGATAAGAAAGAAAACCAACACCACTGTTTGAATTTCTGATGAGAAAGGAAGCATAGAAGATCTACAGTGACAATGTTATTACCCACTCTAGGTAAATACTAGATGTTACTCTGCCACTATGTTGCTTGGATAGTGTAGGAAAAATCATTCTGCGCAGACTTACTTGGAAACTATTTTAAATCTTGCACTGTATACAATGAATACAGTCAAGATTAATCCAATCATCTTATAAACATTGAATTCTGGCAAAATTTTCCTTTTCTAGAGATGAGTAAAGAGAAGGAAAAGAGAAAACATAGGGAATAAATATCACCCTTACCACTCCAGGAAGAAAACCCTTCATATATTAAAAGAAACGAAGTCCGAGGTTTTCAGAAATATGTAAGAATAAAAATAAGCCTTCCATTGACAAAAGCGGTTTAAAACATAATTGCAACAGAAAACTGGTAAAATGGTTTTTAAAGTTGAAAACAGGTCAAATCTCATTGATATTCAGAGAAATGAAAATAAACACAACATTTTGTTTTGCTGATCAAACTGTCAATTTATTTTTAGAGTAAAATAGAGTGTTTGCAATAGCACATATGACAGGGTTTTAATTGTTAATGGTGAAAGTCAACAAACATCTCAGTTAATGGGAAATTATCCAGCCTACTTACACAGAACCTTATATATAGTTATACCTTTGGCCAATAATATCAGTTATGAACTGAGATAATAATCAAAGATGTATGTACACATTTATATATATTATCAATATAAATTTTCAAATGTATAAGAATTTAATGAATGTACAACATCACCTATCATCAGGGAACTGCGAATCAAAACCACAATGAGATATCATCTCATCTCAGAATGGCTATGATCAAAAAGACAAAAAATAAATTCTGGTTGAAGAAACAGAACAGGGAAACTCATATACTCTTGGTAAAAACGTAAATTAGTATAGCTGTTCCTCAAAACACTAAAAATAGAACTGCCATAAGATCTGGCAATCCCACAGCTGAGTATATATACAAAGAGAGCATTGTTATATTGAAGAGATAGCTACACGCCCATGTTTATTACAGCAGCACTATTCACAACAGCCAAGATATGTCTATCAACAAATGAATGGATAAGAACAATGTGATATATACACAATGGACTATTACTCAGCCATAAAAACAGATGAAATCCTGTCATTTGCAGCAACAGGGATGAAACTGGAGGATATTACGTTATGTGAAATAAGCCAGGCACAGAAAGACAAATATTACATATTCTCATTCATAAGTGGGAGCTAAAATGTGGATCTCACGTAGGCAGAGAGTAGAATAGTGGTTACTAGAGGCTGGGAAGCCACAGGAGCGGGGTGGTGAAGACAAGTTGGTTAATGGGTAAAAACATAGAGCTGGACAGAAGGAATAAGTTCTAGTATTCAATAGTATAGTAGGGAAATTATACTTGGCAATAATTTATTGTATATTTCAAAATGATAGAAGGACTGTAATGTTCCTAAAACAAGGAAAAGATAAATATTTGAGATGATGGGCATCCTAAGTACCGTGATTTGATCATTATACATTATTTACATATATCAAAATATCACATTTCCCCCAAATATGTATAACTATGATGTATAAATTTTAAAAATTTACAAATTTAGAAATTTAGTATAAATTTTGGCACATTCATATCATGAAATATTGTATGTTCATTAAATGCTTTTATGTTGAGATAATATATATGATCGATATAAGTCATTCATAAAAATCAGGATAAATAACCAGTATGATTGTATTAATACTTTCAAAATGAATTTAAATATAAAGAAATTTTGTGAAAAATACTAAATTTAAAATAAAAATATCGTACTATGAAATAATCATAGAATATAACATTATGTATCCACTTAAAATCACGTTAAAGGAAGATTTAATGAATTGGCAAATTGCTCATAATATATTAAGTAGAAAAGAGTAGGATAATAAATGCTATATAGTGAATGCTTCTAATAACACTGAATATATATACAAATGCATATATATTTCCTCCATTTTACTGCAGAAATAAGTGCACTGAATTAATACTAAACAAATATAATAAATGGACGACAATGGTTTTGGACCAGTGCTTAGATTAATTTCATAGGCCTGGTTTTTTTGTTTTTTTGTATTGTATTTTGTATTCTGTTCTTTCTGTGCCTTTTAAAATTTCGATAATGAGCATGTATCAGCTTAATGACCAGAATATGCTACATATGTTACATGAATTTGTGTGTGCATGTGTGTATGCTTCAGAATATATACATGCACGTTTCATTTATATATATCTCCTGCTACTTCTCTCTCTCTACGACCTGCAGAAGATGAATACATGCACTTTCACATGTGCACATGCTCCATGCTTGCTGTGCCAGAGACCATATTTGTGGACATTTTTCTTGTTGGTTACAAAATCGATATGTATTTCTTTATTATCCTAAATAAAATCTCTTGAGTTTGGGGGGTTTTGTTTTTGTTTTTTGTTTGTTTGTACATGCTTTGAAAGGAAATCTCCTTGTGTTTCAAGAATATTTTTAAAAATCCAATTATTTCTGAAACAAAAACAGTTTGGGGAGTACCACTGGGTAATTAATAACAACATGTACCCAGGCAAGCACTGGACTCTAATTAATTTACTCTGTAACGTGACTTGAAATTGATAGCTAATTTTAACTACATTATGTACACTTTGTATTGAATTTTCTTCTTTCTGTATTCACAATTTTAACCAGAAAACTTAGTTGGAAGGCATTACATTTTCATTAATTCAAGAACAAAAAGCTTTTCCTTTGTCTTCCTACCAGCTGAAACAAGTTACTAAGGACACAAGAAGACCAATTAGTGAGTGGCACATATTAAACAAGTCCAAAGCAAAGGAATGGAGGAGAGCCAAAATGAAGAGACTTTCCAGATTTGCAAGGCCAATGCAACAAATTTAAATGCAAGGTCAATGGAAATGTACTCTTCCTTTCATGAGTCAGGCTTTCAGCCTGTTTTTGGCTACAGAAAATGAATAAATAGTGCATCTATTAAAATGAGACACAATGGTCTCGCTTGAGAAATAATGACATCCTCAATGTCTACCACATTAGACAATACTGATAAAATAATTTCTGCAAATACCACCACTCTATTTGTCTCCTTTATATTTTAATGTACTTTAAATAATATGAAGCCTTTTATGATGTTAAAGATTCTAAAATTCCAAAATTATGGAGTCACTCTGAGTTTTCTTTCTCGAAAAACAAACCAATAGTTTAGGAACAAAAAAAGGAAGGGGGGTGGTGAGACAAATTGTAACCTTGAGTTCTATGTATTAAAACTACATTTTATATTTTGTCTTATTATATAAAGATACTGTGGAAAATATCTATTCATTCCATTAGTCTAAGTTTCCTCAGCTTCCACACTGCTAATACTCTGCTGGAGGGCTGCCCTGTGCATTACATGTTATTTATCAACACCCCTGGCCTCTACCCACTAGAGGCCAGTAGCACCCCTCGGTTCTAACAAACAAAGGGTATTTAGATATTGCCAGACGTGCCTGTAGCAGGGAGTAACATCACTCTCAGCTGAGAACCACTGAGCCGGCCCATCAGTCAGTCCCCAAACATTCTGAGATTTTACTTTGTGTCTCACGCTATGTCGAGTGCAGAAGACACAGCAAATAAAGTGCACTCTTGACTTCAAGGAGGTCAACTTCTAGAGATATGAAAGATAATAAAAAAATGGGTATGTATTAGGAAGTACACATGGTGTTTACTTCACTAAAGAATCAGGGAAGGTTTGCCAGGGGAAAACGCAAATTCACTGAGTCCTGAAGAATGGGTAAGAGTTAGCTTGATGAAAAATCTTTATAAAGCCATTTCAGGAATGTCGAAAGGCATAGTTTAATGAAAGACCATGGCATGTTGAGAGAAGAGAGCTGCATATTAAAATGGAGAGGGGCATGCTAGAATTGAGGCTGCATAATTCCATTCACATGGAAATGACTCTGTAACCTACAGTACATGGGTAATAGAAAAAAGGATGAATGGAAAACTAGCAGGTACCACTTGAAAAGTAAAAACATCACATCTCATTTTTGAAAGGTGAATAATGTAATATAGCCAATTTAACTGAATTGTTTCAAAAACCGTAGAATGAGCCAAGCTATCTTACTTAAAGAAGGCCTGTCTTCCCTTAATAGCAATGGAAAAAAAAAAAGATATTTAAGTGCTCACGGTGTTGCTCATAAACATGTAGACCACAGAAATATTAAATTTTATTTAATATTTTAGAATATATTGACTACATGTGTGTGTGTATATAAATATATATATATTTTTTTTTCTGCTGACCCAGGTTATAAGAAGAAGAGAAGAGAAAGATGAGAAGAAAAACCAATTCTTTGCCCTGTGATTGTGCTGTTCCACTTAATACTAATATAATTTTAAAAATTTGATTCAAATGAAAAAATCTATTAGAAGCTTGCCATGTGCCAAATGATCTTCTCAGGAAGGAAATACCTGAAGTACAATCTCCAACCTCTGGGAATATTTAGTCTTATAAGAAAATTATAGTACAAAATTAGTAGTAACGAACAACTTTTTAGCTAATAGTAGGTACAGGACATGATACTAAGATCTAGAGATACGAACACAGAACAAAGCCCTTATCTACATGAGTTTGCCTGCTAGCAAGAAAACAGACATCATTAGAATTATTCCAAAAGCTGTGCATGGGCTTACCAAGGAGAAGGCATAGAATGTTCCGCTACTGCCCCAGACTCTGAAAATCCCCACCATCTTTTAAGACTGGATTTCTCTATTGTTTCCAGAAAATGAAAAGTGGAGAGTTGTTATCTGGGTGAATGAGGTAGTTGCTCAGACTTTTCAAAGGCATTCCAGAGGCTGTTTACACTGAGAAAGACACATAGGTGTACCTCAGCTCTGTTGCTCTCATCCCAAATCCTGAGAACAGATTCTATCGCATTGTTAACTTCACCCCCTGTGGGACTGTGGGGCTCCTTGACCAGTTATTCACATTAGAGATGGTCCAGGCCTAAGGACTGGGTGGGTGGTCAGAGGCTCAGACATCAGGTTGTGGTCATGATGGGCAATGAATGTACCGCCCAGTTCCTGTCACCCAAATAATCCTGACTTTTTTCTTAGGCATGGAGGGATGTGTAAGAATGAGCACACCACATTTTATAGTTGAGGCCTGAGACACATCTTCATCGGAAGGTAGCTGAAGCTTTCATATAACAGGATATGATATAACCATACAAGCAATTAAACTGAAAATGTGTCTTCAACTTCAGGTCAGAAAAATCTGACTTTAGGATATGTCAGACTGCAAAGTTTAGTTGAGAGAGACCAACAGGTGAAGCAAGATCCCTTGACAATTTTGGCCATAAGCAGTTACAAGGAAACAAAAGGATTTTTGGGAAGGAGTACTCAGGGAGGGGAAGAACCCAGTGTCTTGTGTTGAGATGTGATCATTCCCATCACCTTGTTTTCTCAGTAATCTCATCCCAGCCAAATAAATCTCTTTGGTGTCCATTTTAAGTTAGAAAAAATATTTTCCCAGAGGGTCTAGAAAAAATAGCATGAAATCATTGGTAGGTTTTATGATGAAGCCTAAGTTTCAGAATCCCTCACTTTCATGAGTTTCTCTAAGAACCTGGCAAGGGTCCCAAAAAAACATTCAAATTATAATAAGCTTTTGTGAAATTTGTAGAAGTCAGCTCTTTGAACTGGTATCTGTTGACTACCATCGTTTTATATTCTGACTTCCCTTCCTTCACATTTCCCTTTGAGTAGAGTAGATTTGGAGTGGCTTTTTCTGTGGAATCCCCGCTGAGTAGAAGTGCTGCTGGGAATGCGTTTAGTTAGGGGGATACATTTACTTGGTTTACGACCACTTCCAAGTATGGTTCGAGCATTGCTATGTCTCCAGAGTTTGTGAATGGCTTCAAGAAACATCCTTCCCTACCGCTGTGCCATCTCATCTGCTGCAGAAAGGGGAACATCCTCGCAATATAATGGCACCTGGCACAAAAATCATTTGAGTGATGGAGGAGAAACGATGTTTACAATATAGGGAATCCAGTAGCAGATCATGGTAATGTGTCCCCTGATCTCTTTGGATGCCATTTAATCACTTTGTGTGCTGTCTCCTTTGGTGTGGAGAGCCAGATGTTCCAGGGCTGGGATTACAGCCAATTCCTGACTGGCCTGGGGGTATGGAAATCCAACTCTCTCTGCACATACTATCCAGGACACTACTAAGGTCAGGGCAGCTGTCTTCGGGGGACTTTGCCAATATCCCATATACCCTTAGCTTTCCTTTCTTCCCTGGGAGGATTTCCTTATTTAAATCCCTTGTATGAAAAATCTAATCTTGGAATCTAGTGAAACTGATTCGATACAAGCCAACAGCTATTTGGATGTTTGTAGTATTTGTCAGCTTTTTACAATTATAATTCAACACAATTTCTTTTACTATCATGAATAAATCTTTACTCTTGTGCCTAGGTTTCTAATTTTGTACTTTTTTTTTCTCAAAGAGGTAGAGCAAAATTATATTACATGCATGTCCCACAAAGCCTAGACCTGCCCTGCATGGAGTAGACTGTTAGTAGGAACCTGAATCAAGAGTCAAGGAAGAGGCGAAACATCAGCCCTTTCAGAGATAGCGTTAGGAAGGGCAAGCATGCTCTCCCCAGATCAACCCCAGGAAACAGTCCTGGAAAGTTCTGGCTCAAATCAGTGTGACTGATGACTCTTAATTTACTAAGTGGAGCTGCACAACATATGTTTTTCCACACATTAAGTTACCTGAATGATTATTTAGTCAATTATTTAATAAGACCCAAGAAGAAACCAAGGAATACCTAGATTACAAAAAATTTAATCCCGAAGTGAGCAGTGATAACAAGTTTGATAGAAGGGAAACAAAGGATATTGGGTATCTTTTAAATTTAATGATTTCACAAAATCTATGCAGTCAGTTTGCTTCAAGTCCCAAAGGTCTGCTAATATGTTTAATATTTAACATTCCATAGCATCTGAATTACAAACAGAAGATACCCTACTTTGAATATTCATCTTCTACACTTTACCCTGCAAGTTTGTTATTAAACAATTATAATGTTTTATGTATAACATTTTCTTTG
>CAUYSK010069260.1:0-12133 GCA_963575035.1 Avahi laniger
GCTGGGACTACAGGCATGCACCACCATGCCCGGCTAGTTTTTTCTATATATTTTTAGTTGTCCAATTAATTTCTTTCTATTTTTGGTAGAGACGGGGTCTCGCTCTTGCTCAGGCTGGTCTTGAACTCCTGAGCTCAAACAATCCACCCGCCTCGGCCTCCCAGAGAGCTAGGATTACAGGCATGAGCCACCGCGCCCGGCCAAGATTCACTTTTGAAGTATAGAGAAATACATTGTCCTATAACACTTAATTGCTAGAAAGTTCTGCATTGGCACATCTTTCTACTAGCTAACTTGGTCTTTCTGTTTGTTTAAATAAAACCTATGCGTAGTTCTTAGAGGATGCTTAGGCATCTTGGATGCAAATGGATTAACTCCTTCAGAGTATAGTTTAGCACCATATGTCCATGTCCTTTGTAGCTGTCCTGTTGTGATTGAACCCAGTGTTCCATATTAGAGATTCCAGAGCCCCTTCCTCCTTGGTGCCTGACCTGAGGCATGGGTGTAGGTGACATCCTGGGAAGGAAGTTTTCCTGGTTTAAGTAATAATATGTACCTCTTGTTCTCCAGGCTTTTATGAACTTTAATCACTGGATGGTATCTTGGGTGACTTGAGAAACAAACTGTGAACTCTGTTAGAAGGCATTATTGTGAGATCTGATCACACTTGACAATAGCTGTGCCTTTGCCTTACTTAAAAGGTATAATTAAATTATGGTTAATCACTTATCCCTGGATCATGTGCGAGGGCTGGAGTAGTTGCCTCTCCTGGCTGTCCTTGAGGTGCAAGAACATGGGTGCAAAGAGTGAGCCTGCCCCTGCCCAGGATGTATCCTGCCTGTACAAATGCCTGTCCCACTCACTGGCAAACCACATTCTCTGCCAGCCAATGTTAATCTCCTTTTTTTTTTTTTTTTTTTTTTGAGACAGAGTCTGACTCTGCCACCTGGGCTAGAGTGCAGTGATATCATAGTTCACTGCAGCCTCAAGCTCCTGGGCTCAAGTGATCCTCCTGCCTCAGCCTTCTGAGTAGCCTGGGACTGTAGGTGTGTGCCACCACACTCGGCTAATTTTTCTAGTTTTTGTAGAGATGGGGTCTTGGTTTTCCTCAAGCAGGTCTCAAATTCCTGGCCTCAAGCAATCCTCCTGCCTCAGCCTCCCAAAGTGCTAGGATTATAGGCATAAGCTACCGTGCCCGACTGTTCATCTTCTTTTGCTCACTGAATTAGATCATGATTTAAAAAAAAAAAAAGTCTATATATTCTTAAGAATCAGGCAAGGGTTCATACCCTTTAACCCAGTCATACCCTTTAATTCCACTATGCTATGGAATTATACCAAGGAAATAATTAGAGAGCCATACAAAGATTTATGTGCAAGAATTCATCACAGCGTTGCTTATAATTGCAAAAATTGGAAAGTTTCAATAGCAAAGCTATTGGCTAAATAAACAATGAGTCTCTTTGGGTGATAGAGTTGTAGAGCATTATAATTTTTTTTCTTTTTCTCTTTTCAAATTTTCCGTAGTGAACAAATACAGATTTTTATAATGTAAGATTTAAAAAATAATACTT
The DNA here is from genome assembly GCA_963575035.1 of Avahi laniger. Taxonomy (NCBI): domain Eukaryota; kingdom Metazoa; phylum Chordata; class Mammalia; order Primates; family Indriidae; genus Avahi; species Avahi laniger. The sequence continues at coordinate 1,575 of CAUYSK010069260.1, forward strand.
TGAAAAGAAAAGAAAGCTTTTTTCTTTCCCCTGAAGAACTTAGAAAGCATTTAAAGTTATTGGCATTCAAGTAGAAGCTTATGGACATGGGAAGTGTTTGAAAGGAAACACAGTCAGGGACAAAATAGAAAGGAAAACCACATCTTAGGGAATATTGGATAAGGGGAAAAATCAAACGCCAGTTAAGAAGAAAATGAATATAAAGGCATCGCCTCCTAAGCACTGACATTTTTGCAGACCCATTTAGATGACGGAATGGTCCTGGGCTCCTGTAGATACCATCAGACCAGGACAGGCTGGGCCCAGCTGAGAGGGCGAGGTGGCAAGAGCGTGGCCTGTCCTGCTGGACTCCTGCCATTCTCCGTGGAAGAGCCCCATGGTGCAGTTTCTCACGGTCTCGATTATGGTCAGAATTGCTCACACAACACGCCTAGTGTACTGAAGTTTATGACAGACTTCATTGAATGAGGCCTTAACTTCCAGGAAAGAAACCGTTTCACACAAAATCCATAAAATCGGTCATGGGAATTCTCAGAATAGGCCTAAGTATTCTTTCAAAACTGATGGAACATAGCTGTTCGTGAGTTCCATGTGGCATTTTGGATCAGTTGCTTTGTTTTCCAAGTCACAACTTGATGTACTATTCTTGTAGCAAGCAGAAAAGTCTCAGCATGAAATAAACATTTTTTATGCAAAAACAACCCACAGACTTATAACAATTACCATTATTATGTGGATTCCACAGACTTGTGACCTCTGCTTGAGCTTTAAACATGTATGAACAGCCTGTTCCAGTATCTAAAACAAAACAAGTATATGTGTGTGTGTGTGTGTTCCCCCCGCCCCCAAAGATAGCAAAAGGCAAACCTGCATTCCTGTCCGAACACTGGCTCAGCGGAGGTCCCGTTGCATGGGGCTTTAATTGATTTGTGGCTGTGATAGTGGGTCTTCAAGGAGCCTTTTGTTCTTTTTCCCATAATATAAAAATTTGACTACATTCTGTTGAGGACTTCTCTCCGTTTCCTTTCATACAAAAAAAGGTCAATTCCTGGCATGGTGCCCTGGCTGCTTGGTGAGCAAGACGAAAGAAAGTCAAGAAATTTCCATTCCGCCCATTTGGGTTTGTGTGGAACAGTGTGTAAACTCGGCCGCACCACCTCTTTCTCCCTCTCTCACGGGCCAGTTCTCACCTCTTTCTGGGGGTTGCTTCAAAGCAAATAAATCCTAGAAGAAACGCGTGTCCTGACTGTTCCCTAATCCATCACCCTTTGAAATTGTATTGTCCAGGTGGAGCTGAGGGCAGTGCTCGGCTGCCTGCTGAGGCTGTCCAGAAGGGCCACCCTCTCAGCCAGGGACCTGCTGGCGGCAGCGGGCGAGGGCAGAGACGCAGATCCCGGACCACCCGTACCGCAGCTCCTTAGGCGCCTCCTCCTCACCTTCCTGCTCCGGGTTCCTGGAGGCCATGCGATTGCCCGGGACACCATCGCCCTGGTAAGCCCCCGTGTTTCCAGCATCCTAGTTCTCGTTTACACTTCAGGTGAAAGGTGAGTTTTCCTGGCCTTTGAGGGGGGTGTGTCCTGGATGCTGCCCAACATGGAGGAACGGTCAGGCAGGTTGACAGCTGGGACGGACCCCAGAACCTGCCCCCTGCAGCACCGTCATGCCACAGAAGAGAAGATGGAGGCTCCGAGAAAGGAGGTGCCCCTCCCAGGTCACACGGCTACTGCTGGGGCTCACAGGAAAAGCGAGGTCTCCTCTGCCCCCGTGTGATGCTTTCAGGTGCAGTGCACCACTCTCCTCCCTCATGGCAGCAGTAAGGCTTCAGTGAGAACGTGCTCCTAAAGCAACCACAGTGCTGCTCGCTGCGGCAGTGCAAAGAATTGCGTTTGTTAAGTTTTTACAGACTGGTTAATTTCAAAGAAATTCTTCCTGAAGCCCAGCTGACATGAGGGCTAAAGAATGGTCCACGTCAAAAATGAGCACTACTCATGACATTAGATTTGGCGATGACTTCCTGGGTATGATACTAAAGACACAGGCAATGAAAGAAAAAATAGATAAATTAGACTTTATGAAAATTAAAAATTTCTGTTCCTCAAAGGACACTATCAAGAAAGTAAAAAGACAGTTCACAGAATGAGAGGAAATATTTGGAAATAATGTATCTAGTAAGGGTTTAATATCCAGAATATATAAAGAATTCTTATAACTCAACAACAGAAAGATAACCCAATTCAAAAATGGGCAAAGGCCTTGAATAGACATTTCTCCAAAGAAGATGTACAAGTGGTCAATACTCAGTAACATGAGCCATTAGGGAAATACAAACCAAAACTACAAAGAGATTTGCTTCACACCCATTGGGATGGCTATTGGAAAAAAAAAAAAAGGAAAAACAATGTTGTAAGGATGTAGAAAAATTGGAGCACTCACATATTTACATGGAATGTAAAATCATGCAGCCACTGTGGAAAAGAGTTTGGTGGTTCCTCAAAATTTAAACATAGAATTATCATATGACACAAATTCTGCTAGGTGTATGCCCCCAAGAGAACCGATAGCAGGAATTTGGACAGGTATTTGTACACCAGTGTTCATAACAGCACTGTCACAATAGCTAAAAGGTGGCAACAACCCAAGTATGTCCATCAACAGATGAATGGATAAATAAGACGAAGTGGCATATACATCTACAGAATATTATTCAGACTTTAAAAGGAATTTTTGGCACATGTTATAACGTGGGTGAACCTTGAAGACATTATGCTAAGTGAAATAAGCCAGACAGAAGGACAAATGTTATGACTCCAGTTTTATGAGGTACCTAGAATAGTCAAATTCATAGAGAACGTATTATAGAATAGAGTTTACCGGGGGCTGGGGGAAGGAGGATGGGGAGTTAGTGTTTACTAGGTGCAGAGTTTCTGTTTAAGATGATGAGAAAGTTCGGGAGATAGGTATGTGGTGGTGATGGCTGCACAACTTTGAATTGCAAAAATGGCTAAAATAGAAACTTTTTTTTTTTTTTTTTTTGAGACAGAGTCTTGCTCTGTTGCCAGGGCTAGAGTGCCATGGTGTCAGCCTAGCTCACAGCAACCTCAAACTCCTGGGCTCAAGCCATCCTCCTGCCTCAGCCTCCTGAGTAGGTGGGACTACAGATGCACGCCACGAGGCCTGGCTAATTTTTTTCTATTTTTAGTCACCTGGCTAATTTTTTTCTATTTTTAGTAGAGGTGGGGTCTCGTTTTTGCTCAGGCTGGTCTCAAACTCCTAACCTTGAGCGATCCTCCCACCTCAGCCTCCCAGAGTGCTAGGATTATAGGTGAGCCACCATGGTGAGCCACCATGCCTGGCCTAGCAAATTTTATGTTATGTATATTTTACCGCAATTTAAAACAATGTCCATCTCAAAAAAAAGTGAGTACCAACATGGTGGCTCTGGGAGTTTTGTTTTATTTTTACTTTTTATTGACATATGCACACAGAAAATATACAATTTGATGAATCTTCACAAACCAAAAACACCCATGCAACCAGCAACCAAATCAAGAAAGGAACATTCCTAGCACCCAGAAGCCCTTCCTGCTTCCTTCTAGGGTGGGTTCTCTTTGAATGTGAATATTAATATGTGGAAAGTCCCAGTGACGAATGACCCAGTGTGAGAACCTCAGAAGACCAGGAGCTTGTCTTAGTCCTGGTTGGCTAGTTAGTGTGGAGCAGACCTCAGCTGGGACGAAGACAGCCTGAGAGCCTGAGTGGGGGCAGAAGCAGAAGAGGCTGGTGCCGTCTCCTCAGGGTGCAGCCCCAGCACAGTGGCAGGACTTCCAAGAATCCATTGTGTACTTTTATAAATGCACACCTGCAACAGCACAGATGACCCAGAGGACATTATACTAAGTGACATCAGCCAGACTCTAAAGCCATTCTGCACGACCTCCCTCATATGCAGAATCTAAAACAGCTGAACTCATAGAAACGGAGAGTAGAGGGTGGTTACCAGGGCCGGAGGTGGGGGAATGGGGAAATGTTGTCACAGGGTACAGTCTTGCAGTTACAAGATGAATGAGTTCTGGAGACCTCATGTACAGCATGCTGACTGTCGTTAATAATAACATATACTTGAAATTTGCTAAGAGAGTAGATCTCAAGTGTTCTCACCACTAAAAAAGTAACTAGGTGAGAGTGATGGATGTGTTAATTAGCTTGACTGTGGTAATCGGTTCACAACGTATATCAAAACATCATGTTGTACACTTTGGGGAAAGAGAAAACAAATTGCAACATGTGACAATAAACACCTGTAAATAAGGGGAAACATGCACACCTCACTTACTTCCCAGGCCACTGGGGTGGGAGAACACCGTAGGTGGGAGCTAAAATACGTCCGTAAAACTTGGTGTCAGCCGGCTTTCCCTCTGGCCGAGTATAAGGTACAGTAGCTGCTTTTCAGCTTCTGCCTCGGCAGTGACCAGAGTCGGCATCGACAGGGACAAGTCATGCTGACAGTGTGCACCCCTGACATAATGTGAAGAAAATGGCACTTTATCTTGGTGGTCTTCCTCCCCACAACCTGTAGCCCAGGTCTAATCATGAGAAAAACATAAGAGAAACATATTTCAACAAAATAACCAGTAGCCCCCAAAACTATCAAGGTCATTATTTGTAGAAAACACTCAAACCGTGCTTTTCCGGTGCTCTCACACAATTATAAAGACAGAACACGACTTCTATGACCAGATGGGGGTGTTTCTGCCCTGCACCAAACAAGCAATCAGTTCTGCAGCAGACACCAGCTGGGTGTCCTCCAGTTCAATTCCGACAGTGTCTACCTGGAGACAGCCTCACGTCCCACGGGGTGAGGCCTCAGTCCCCAAGACTGCCCCCCACCCCACACACCCGTCGAAGTCCAGGCCGACTGGCTTCAAGTTGGAGTTCCCACGGCCTGCTCGCCCCTCAGCCCCACTTTGTGTTCAGTTAGTTTGCTGGGGCAGCTCACAGAACTCAGGAAAACACATTTACCAGTTTATCATAAAGGATATTACAAAGGATACAGATGAAGAGATGCATGAGGTGAGGTATGGGGGAAGGGTAGGGGAGTTTCATTGCCCTCCTGGGGCACCACCTTCCAGGAACCTCCATGCATTAGGCTGTTCGGAAGCTCTCCCAACCCAGTCCTTTTGGGTTTTTGTGGAGGCTTCATTAGGCATAATTGATTAAACCATTGGCTATTCACTGGTGATCAACTTGACCTTTAGCTCCTCTCCCCTTTGGGGGTGGGGAGCAGAAAGTCCCAACCCTCTAATTATGCGTGGCCAGCCCCACCCTTGCTAACAGCCAACATTAGCATACAAAAACTCTGGGGACTCCAAGGATTTTAGGAGTTGTAAGCCAGGGAAGGGGACAAAGACCAAATATATATTTCACATATCACAGTCATCAAAACAAGAAAAGTCTGAGAACTGTCGGAGCCAGGAGGAACCTAAGGAGACATGATGACCAAATGTACTGTGTCCTGGGGGGGATCCTGGAACAGAAACAGGACAAACAGGGACAGAACAGGACAAAAGGGCACAACTGAGGCAATCAGAATAAAGTCTGGACTTCAGTTAATTAGAACATATTGATCTTGGTTCATTAATTGTGACAAACCTACCATTCTTTTTTCCCCATTTATTTTTTATTTGTATCCATTCATGGGTACAAGTGCAAGTTTGCTACATTGATTTATTGCCTTGTAGTGAAGTTAGGGTCTTCAGCGCGTCCATTACCAAAGCAACACTGTACCTGCAAGCGACCTCCCATGCCCCTCCCCTCCGAGTCTGCACGGTCCATTGTTCCACACTAGCGTCCACGTGTACACATTACTTAGCTCCCACTTACAAGTGAGAAAAAATGTGCCATCCTAATGTGAGATGTTGATAATGGGGGACACTGGGTGTGGTGTATATGGGAACCCTTTGTATTGCTGTCTCTGTAGTGGTACTAAATCTAAAACTGTTCTAAAATGAAAAGTTATTTTAAAGAGTCAACAGCAGGCCGGGCGCGGTGGCTCACGCCTGTAATCCTAGCACTCTGGGAAGCCGAGGCGGGTGGATTGTTTGAGCTCAGGAGTTCGAAACCAGCCTGAGCAAGAGCGAGACCCCATCTCTACTAAAAATACAAATAAATTAATTGGACAACTAAAAATATATAGAAAAAATTAGCCGGGCATGGTGGCGCATGCCTGTAGTCCCAGCTACCTGGGAGGCTGAGGCAGAAGGATTGCTTGAGCCCAGGAGTCTGACGTTGCTGTGAGCTAGGCTGACGCCACGGCACTCACTCTAGCCAGGGCAACAGAGTGAGACTCTGTCTCAAAAAAAAAAGAGTCAACAGCAGCCACTTTCGAATCATGAAAGTGTTGGCACCATTTTTGTCACCTGACCTCCAACCTCCTGCCCATGCCCAGGACATCTGTGGGTGGAGCCTCAGCCCTGCCACTGGGTCAAGGACAATTCCTACTCTGGCACTTCTCCCCTTCCCCCTGCCCACAGGTTATGAGGGAAAGGAACCCAGAGAAAGCACCTCTGAGACACCAGGCCTCTGCTTTAGGTACTCCAACCACATTCCCATCTACTCGGGGGAAACAGCCCACGTTCAAAATTAACCATCCTCCGGACTCGCCCACGCAGGAGCCACTGGGAAAAGGAGCTAGATCACACTGCCAAGTTCAAGTCGCTTCCTGTGCTGGGCAGCCCATTCCAGGACAGTTCAGTCCCCGCCGCACATTAATGCCGCTGATCTGAACCTGAGATTGCTGGAGTGTGGAAGCCCCCAGTGCTTCATCTTAAATTTCATGAGTCAGTTTGGCTGCAAAGAACACATAACAGAAACTCATTAAAGGAAAAAATGCCAATGTTTCTCTTCCTGCCCCGGCTTTTAGTGGCTGGGTGCTAGCCATCTGGGCACCCGGGCCCACCGTGCGAAAGTGCCTTCTGGACGCGGTCTTTTCAGACATTTTGAAACTGTATTTATTAACACATCAACTTTCCTAACGGGGAGGCTTCGCTGGGGTGGCCACAGTGGCAGGTTGAAGGCCGGGCTGAGGCAGCTCACAACAGGACAGGTGAAAGGATCCTCCGCGCACAGGCTGGCAACTCCTGGCTTCTCCTCGAGCACCTGGAAACAGCCCTGGGCAGGGTCTGCCTGGCCTGGGAGCAGGTGGTGGGTGGCGAGAGGGTGGCTTTGGTCAGACACGTTCCCTCAAGCTAGAGCTTGGGCTTCACTACCCTCAGGCCCCAGCCCTGGCTCAGCCAGAATGTGAACTCAGAGGGCTTGTGCAGAGCCACGTCCGGCCGGTCCCGGTGCCTGCCCTGCATCCTGGAGTCCAGCTTTGGAGAGCAGCGCCCGCTTAAAGGAGGACGACGGTGCCCCACAGAGGGCAAGGCTGCAGTCCCTATAGAGCCATTGTTGCCTTTCGGAGCTAACCCCTTTCGGCATCTGCCCTGCCTCGGTGAGTGGCGCCATCCCTGAAACGATGTGCGAGTGCTCCAGTGTCACCACCCGCCGTCACGTGCGCCAGCCCTGAGCTGGGCCACCAGCCCCCTTGTCTGGGAACCGGCGATCCGCACCCTCGGGCTGTTCCAGAATTCGTGTCTGCTGGCCTTGAATCTGAGTCCTCACAGGCTTTGCCTGTGGTCCCGAGGGTCTCCTGCCTCTCTGGCACCCAGCTGCTTGCCTGCCATGGCGACTGGCTGGCTTCTCCCTGGCCTCTTTCCTGCCCTGGATTCATGTTTCTTTTCCTTTCCTTCCAACTCTGCTGCCCCAGCACTGCTACAATAGCAAAACGCTAGCAAGACTCTGAATCGAGTTCATTCAGTTCTATAGTCTTTGAACTCAAAATAAATTTAACCCACTCTACAGACACACATCAGCTGAGGCCAGCAAGGATGCGAATCTTTAGACCTTAGCTGCAGTGAAGAGGGGTTTGTATGTGAGTAGAAACCTTTGAATGGAACTACCTGGGACTTGAGTTGGCTTATAAGAAAGATAAGAGGTTAGATCTGCAGTGAAGACTGGTCCTGCTTCAGGTCGGGCCTGTCATCAGGGAGCACTACTCAACCCCTGAGCAGGAGGCGGCCTTTCCCACTTGAGTCCCAGGCAGTACATTAACTCTTCTAAGGTGTCCCAGGAAGGTCACATTGTTTCCTCCATGAAGGACAGAGACTGCATCTGACAAAGGTCATCTACAGCCTCACATGCCTGTGATCTCTGATATCAAGTGATAACGATAGACACCGAAGGCCATCCCGAAGCCTGCTGGGGCTGGCAGCCTGTGCTCCCCACCGCCAGCCACTCGCCCTGACCAGGCTCCCTCCAAGCCCCACTCACTGCAATCCAATAGATGGCTGAGAAGAGCGAAAGTCACAGTCGCCCCAGGTCATTTATACACAACTCCACATCCCACGCTGCCAGGCACATAGTATATGGCCCATGCGAGGTTCCTTTTACTGCTGGTCAGAAGATGGGGGGCCCAGGACTGAAGGGTTTCCTGGGCTGTGGGACTTTAAGTGCTAAAACCATGATTGTCCCAGCAAAACCAGGGCAGTTGGTCACCATTCTGGAAGGGCCCAATGCAGAGATCAAGAGGAAGCTGACCTTGGGCTGCTCTGGCTAATAAACATTTGTGGGTTCTATATAAACTTAAACTCATTAGATCAATGTGTACGTGTAGGTTATTCTTTCAAAAACTTAGGGCATCTTAATTCTTCTTGTGCCTAAAAAACCACAATAAATTCCTTGCACAGCTAACTTTTGAGATTCTCACCCCTCCATTTTTTTCTCAGCTGAAGTTCTTAGGAAAATACTTACGGGCCCCAACAAGTCTGAGTGCCTTGAGGCTATATTTAGCAGAACTAACAGTGCCTGTTTCCTGCTTCCCTGCAAGAATCAGGTGTTAATACCTTAGATGCCTATTAAAAAGCATGTGGGCCTGGTTGCTAGCCCAGGAATGCAATATATAAGGCTGTTTGTGTGAAAACAGGTGGCATTTTCCAATTCTCATATTAGTGCGAGCCTTTTGCAGAAAGTCAAGCCACAGCACGCTCATTTACCTTCTCCCCACTGCAAATAATCCCAACACTTGTGACTGGCATTCCTGGAAAGTCCCGGTTTCCAAGCAGTGCTTGTTTGTAACCTTTGTGAGTGCGGGCAGCCAAGCCTTGATGCGGGAGGGTGGTCTTTAGGAAAGGGCTCTGCTCATGGAGTGGCCAGCCTCTGAGAACACACTTGCTTTGCTAATCACCTAGAAAACAAATGAAGAGCCTTGGGGCTTACTTTGGAGCTGACAGGAATGCTGGACAGGCTGCCTCTCAGGGCTCAGTCCCCTGGGTGTCTGCAAAGTGTTTGATTTGCCTTCTCTTCTATCCTCATTGCAGATGGCGCACACTGATGAGATAACCCACGAGATTATTGGCTTTCTTGACCAGACCTTGTACAGATGGGATCGTCTTGGCATCGAAGCCCCTGGGGCAGGAGAACTGGCCAAAGAGCTCCTTAAAGAGCTGCACGCTCAAGTCCAGCAAAGAATGTAGACCATGTGGGTGCCACGTGTGGGATCGGCCTCACCAAGGCCGTGGGACAATTGATGAGACCCCTTTTCGTGGCCACCAGTGTGTGGAGTCAGTGCCCTCTTTGAGCTGTGAGAGTGAGCCGTGCACAGCATGGAAGGGCTGGTAGCACACACTTTACAGAATCCAAAGGCAGGTGCTTTATCCCAAACTTAGTCACATTTATTCCTTAATGACTGGACTATGCCTTCCCCGTCCGGACAAGGAGTCAACTAGAGAATTACTAAAGGAAAGGGAGAACAGATTTTTATTTCCTTTTTTAGCCACATCAAGCCAAAATGCACTATTAGTGATTCAAAGTCTTTGGACCACGAAATTGGTCATGAACCACTGAATAATTTAGAGAGGAACTTAGCCCTTTTCCACAAATCTATTTTTTTTAGGAGTTAGGAGATCGTTATTGGTATTTCTTTTAGTCAACAGGGATCCGAGATAAAACCACACAGTTTCCCCCGGCCACTCCCAACCTGCCCTCCAGGCTGAGGGAAAGCAGAGCACAGCCAGGCCCAGCGCAAGTGGTGGTGGGGGAGGCCACCGGGGGCCCTGCAGTGGAGGCTACAGTGCGGAGCAGCGACAGAAAGCCAGTGCTCATGCTCGCTCCTTGCTTCGTGCTTGCTGAGCACCGCCTGCTCCCAGAGAGCTCACGCTCCTGCATGTCAGAGGTCCCCGAAGGTGAGGGTGTGGGATGTGTCTAGAAACATTAGAAGATTTTGTTACACCAGTGGTCCTATTACACCAGAGTGAGAACTGGAAATTCCTGACAAAGGATTGATAACCCCAAGGCTAATATTTATTTTATATCAGTTGAAGATACTCTTTTTTTTTTTTTTTTTTGAGACAGAGTCTCACTCTCTTGCCTGGGGCGAGTGCCGTGGCGTCAGCCTAGCTCACAGCAACCTCAAACTCCTGGGCTCAGGCAATCCTACTGTCTCAGCCTCCCAAGTAGCTGGGACT
>CAUYSK010069263.1:0-21026 GCA_963575035.1 Avahi laniger
TGGACATATTTGAAACTGGGACTTGGGGGGGAGGGGGCGGGCAAGCGCAACATACGTAATCTAAACATCTGTACCCCCATAATATGCTGAAATAAAAAAAAAAATTAAGGACATTCAGTTAGCAATGAAACAAGCTAAACATAGATTCATTTTAAATGATTATTTTACATATAACAATGGTGACCTGACACCTCTTATATTATCCTGGATACAGCATGAGCCCATCCTCCAAAGTGAGGTGTCACAAGAATGGAAGAATAAGTACCACATGTACTCACCATCAAATGGGCACTAACTGATCAACACTAAGGTGCTCACATGGTAGTAATATTCGTTGGGTGCTGGGTAAATGCACAACTAATGGATGTGGTGAGCACTGTATGGGAGAAGGATACACCTCTAATCCTGGCTTGGGTGAGGCAAAGTCATTAACAGGTAACCAAAATGTTTGTACCCCCATAATATCCTGGAATAAAAAAATAAAATAAAATAAAATTACTATATCTATAAAAAAAACAAACCAGAAATATTAAAAAACAAAACCATAACAGGAAAAACGCAATAGTAACAAAAACTATAGAGTGTCAAATAAAGCTAATAAAAAAATGTGCAGGACCTTGATGTAGAAAACTAAAAACTAAGAAACTTTTTTGAAGAATACTTTAAAAAGACATGAATAAATGAATAGAGACAACATGTTCAGGGATAGGAAAACTCAAATGTAAAGGTTCTACTTCCCCAAATTAGTCAATAAAATCAAAGGATTTTGAAACAAACTTGACAAACACAGCCTAAAATTCTCAGAACCATAATGATCCAAGAATAATCAAGACAATCTTGCAAACAAAGACTAAGGTCGGGGAAGGCTGGGTGTTATAAAATCGTACGGCAGAGCTATAGTAATTAAAACAAAGGAGCAGACAGGCTAAACAACTGAACAGCAAGACCACAAGCTGACGCACACATACAGGAGGACTTGATAAATGGCAAAGCTGGCATCACAAACCAATGGGGAAAGGATTCAATAAATAGTACATAAATAAACACGGAAAAAGTATAATTACATTCATATTTATTTTCAAAATAACATTTCAGGTGGATAAAAGAACTAAATGTAAAAAAAGCAAAACTAAAACTATTACAGGAAAATATGGATTATATTTATTTGTTACTTCTGTGTAGGGAAAGCGTTCATAAACAAGTCACAAAAAGAGTATCTCACAAAAGAGAGGAAAAATATATTGTATCACATTCAAATACACAACTACAGGACAGCTCTCAGTAGAGGACGTTTTAAAGTCATTGTTTAATGCTAAGAAAGATCCAATTCAAATACAGAAAAATGCAGTAGGATACCCACACCTTTGGCAACACACCCGAAAAGTGCTTTCTTGCTTTTCAACCGCTTATTGCTGTGAATCTACATTCTCCTACCTAACCCAAATCAAGACGTCCTTAAGGTCACAAATGACTGATACCAGTGTAAAGGATCAACTGAAACTGTGGACCTCCATGCTGCAACCAAATATTCAAATGCTTGGCCAGGCAAGGTGGCTCACACCTGTAATCCTAGGTCTCTGGGAGGCTGAGGCGGGAGGATTGCTTGAGGTGAGGAGTTCAAAAACAGCCTGAGCAAAAGGGAGATCCCATCTCTATTAAAAATAGAAAAAAATAGCCATGCATGGTGGTACATGCCTGCAGTCCCAGCTACTTGGGAGGCTGAGGCAGGAGGATCCCTTGAGCCCAGGAGTTTGAGGTTGTTGTGAGGCAGGCTAACGCCATAGCACTCTAACCCAGGCAACAGAGCAAGACTGTCTCAAAACAAACAAAAACCAAATATTCAAATACTTTCCACAAAAGGCAGACACAAAGTCATTAAGAGGTTAACTTTAAAATTAACAGTTTTCATTTTTTGAAATTATTGAGTACATAATAGATTTTTTTTTACAAAATAATATACATTTTAAAGTATATCTAATCGAAGTTTCTTGAATGTGGCTTTATTTGATTACAGCTGAATTAATGTGGCCTTCCAACATGAAAAGGTTCCCCACCCCTGGGCTACACTGATTCTGATCATGTGCATTTTAAGGTCCAATTTCAATCAAATTTAAAACGCAAGCATGCTACAGAGTTATCCAAAGAAAAAAACGCGTGGTAACTATCATAGTTACTAAACTACTGCCAGTTGTGTAACATTTCAACTTTTCTTTTTCATAAAAGAAACAATACTGCAAAGGGGGTGGAAATCCTAATTGCCTAAAAAAGGTCCTGTGCATATTAAGTGTAATTCAAATCATAATTACACACATTAATAATATTCTATTCCTTATAAAGGGAAAAAACCCACATATCAATTCAGATCCTTGAGGGGAATTTCCCTAGTACCTTCTCAAACTAAACACAGTAATTCATAAACAAGCAATCTAAACTCTATCATTCAATTAGACTTCTCGATTAAATACCTAATTATTTTTACAACCCACCGCTGTTTTGTGTTCTATGGCCTCCTCTGATTATATCAGAAACAAGCACAACCAGCAGACGTCTGACCACTACTCTTTCCTCACTTCTTTAACACAGTGGCTCTCACTTTGCTGCATATTAAAATCTCCCGGAGAAATTAAAACACTGGACTTCAGGCTATACCCCGGCCCAACTAAATCAGAGGTTCAGAGGGTGGCAAGGCTCAGGTGGCAGTGTTTCTAAAGCTCCTCGGGTGACTCCAATGTGATGCCCTGGCCCCTCCCCAAAATGCAGTGCGTCAGCACAACCTGGGAGCATGTCAGGAATGCAGAGCCTCAGGCCCCACCTTAGACCTACTGGATCAGAAACTACTGTTTTTCACAAGATCCCCAGGTGATCTCTGGATGCTGTGAAGTTTGAGAAGTACTGAATACCCACTTGAGCAAATTACTTAACCTTTTTAAGCTTCAATTAAGTTATTTGTAAAATGGGAGCGATAATATCTTCCTCGTGGGTTTACTGTAAGGACTACATGAAATAATGTGTGTTAAACATTCAGAATGAGGCTGGACACAGGAAGAGGTGAGTAGATGGTACTAGTGTTATTATTCAAGACCACACTATATGTTTCTTCTGATTTATTCTTATTTGCCTACATTTGTTCACTTACAAACTCTGCTCCTAGCTCCCAAATATGTCTTACAAGATACCACATGCTCTGTAATATAACTGAACATGCAAACAAATCCCAGTGGACCCACTTTTTCCCTCCAAACCAGTAAGCTTTCTCCTCGAGTCCAAGGATTGTTTCCCTAGAACCGCCAGTGGCTGATGTTCTGCTACCCTGTAGATGTAAGCCCCCTGGCAGAGGTCCACATGCTGGTCCACTCCTCTGCTCACAGGCTCCCTCTCCCAGGATCCCTTCTCCTGCCCCACAGCCTTCCTACAACTGAACATTATTTCTTTTTGGTTATGACTCACACTGTCAAAAGTCCCATAACAGGCACTTCTTCTAGCAACATGTATTTCTACAAAATACACGAACCTTTTACAATTGAAGCACAAGATACTCCAGCAGCATCAGGCCACTTTATTTGAGGATTGTGCTTATTTGGTAAGGTTTACATTGTTTTTCCTTACTTTGGAGTACACAGTTGGATAATGGGGAATCAAATTTTATTTACTGAATGAATGAATAGCAATCAGTGCATTTGCCTAATTTAATAATGCTTAAAAATGAAATATGCTATACTCTGTCAGGGCAAACAAAGGCTCACATTTAAAAGGACTTGCTTTCTACTCTATCCAACTTCTTCATATTCCCTTCTGACCATAATTTTAGCAACAGCTGTTACCCTGTCCTGGTACTATAGTTAAGTATTTTTCATATTTCCATTTGTTTGATGACTAAAACCACCTTATGAAGCAGAAACCATTCTCATAACAGCTAAAGAGTCTGAGATTTGGAGACCGGCTCCCTAGTCAGGGTGTCAGAGCCTGCCAAGCAGAGCTAGGAATCCAGGTGTCTTCACCTTCCCATGTGGAGTCTGTCACTGCTGCACTACAAAGCTTCCTTCTAACTTGTTTTATCCTGCTGGCCTGGCATCCTCACACTTTCTCCACATAGGGCAGCACTTTTCTTCTGCAGAGATGAAGAGCTGTCAAAGCTGAACCAGAAACTTTAAACAAAGGGAACTCCTAAATATAAACACTGTTCAATCTCCACACAGATCACGCTCAGCTCTTACAAATTCTCACTGAGACAGTTTTCAATGAGTCTTCCCTGAGGAGATCACTTTTCAGCCATGGAGGAATTGCCAAAGGGAACAATGTTAATGAATTTGTGTTCCAAGTAACTCTGAATAAGTTGCTGAGCTTCTGTAAACAACAGTGAACATTTAGACACAAGAGCAATGGCTGTCAGGAGCCAGCAGAGTCACCAGATGCTCCGTCTGACTGACCTCATCCTCTTTTCAACAGGGTTTCTTGACCAGAAGATCAAGCCTTACATCACATACAAGAATTAAGCTTCTGTGAAGAGAGCTGGGTATTTTAAAGTCCAGAACAAAATGGGAATATGAGTCTAATGACAGTGGCTAGATGGTTTCAAAACTGGCTGACTCATCATAACCAGGGTATTGTTCATGCACGCATTTGTTCAACACACATTTCTTGGGCTTGTGCTGGACTCTGAGAATACAGTATTGCCCAATGAAGCCACAGATATAATCCCCCCACATACACCCCTGCTGATGGTCTAAGGTATTGCAGCATCTTTGTCAACCTGGGAGAAAAATTTCTAGGCCCTGGGTTTAACCACAGGCCTGTCTTCAGTCTTTTCTTGTTTAATATTTCTGATTAAAGACAAATGAATGTAGGCTTATTCAATTTTGAAGACAAGAAAAAGCTGTAAAAAACCAGCAAATTCATTAGAAGATGTAATTACAATCCCAAAATACTTTGGGGGGGCTGTTAGTGAATAGGGCTAAAGCAAGATGAAATCTGACAGGGACAGATTTACTGTCCTATGTCAGAGTTCAAAACACCAACTACACAAGAACAGGTGGGGGACCCTTTTTTAACAGCAACCTAAAAAAACCTTAAGATTTTAGTTGAGTCTGAGTTCCATAGGAAGAAAGGTGGGGATGTAAAAGAATAACTGGGGAATCAGGAGACATGGATTCTAGTCCCAATAGCAAGGGGAGGAAAAGCATCGAATTTGGGGACTGGCCTTTCTCATCAGAACTTTAGAAGACTGAACAGGGATCCCTCTCAGGTCCTGCACACCACTTTGTCCCCAGCACCTAGCACAGTACCTGGCACACAGAAAGCACTCCCAAGTACTTGTGAATGAATGACAATGCTAACAGAAATTCTATGGCTTAATACTATAATGTGTTCCCCTCCTCCAACAGAGACACACTCTCACTCTCTCTCACACACACACACACACACACCCAATACACTCTTGAGTTCAAGAAACAGAAAAAATTTCTTGGCAAAAGGGTTCATAATTCCATAGCCACATATATGTTTCATTTTAAAAGGATCATTGACAAGTTAGATTTAAGTCAGAGGAGGGTAACCCAGTTGATGAATGGTGTATTGTCTCCCATAACGATCAGGTGAAATGGGATGAAGGAACTGGGGGTGTTCTGTTCTGGGAAAAATAAAAGCTTAGAAGGGCTACCGTAGATGCTTTCAAATATTTTGAACAATATGTAAGTATAATTCCAGAAGGCAAATGGGAAACCAAAGATAAAAATTAGTGGGAGGGTTCAACATTGATTACTAGAATGGGCTGTTCCTTACCAACGAAAATCTTCAAGTGGTTTTCAAGAATGTTATAGAGGTTGATTCGTTTTTGAGTTTTGAGTTATTTCAGGTGACTTCTAAGATCTCTTCTAATGTCAAGATTCCACAACTTTATTTATAATGTTTAAAATGTAGTATACATTTCTGTATAGGGTTTCATTTTTGGATCAATTTTTTAAACTGGTCAATTTTTAACAATGAATCTAAAGTATTGACTGAGTTTAAGGAAAAAAACCCACATGGAGCACCACTCTCTGGCTGTCACGCAGTTGTAAGAGGACAGTGAGTATAAATACCCATGCTCCATTTCCCAATTCTTCCCTTGAAACCCCTGATGGTTGCATTCTGAGATGTGTGGGAGAATGTTTTTCATTCAAGCCTCATTAAAATGGAAGCCTGATGATGCTTCAGTGCTGAAGTAGAAGACATCTGGGTTTTTAAAGACATTTAAGTAAGACATACTATATACTGTTTGCAAAAAAAAAAACCTACATTGTAATAGGTAAAACAATCCCTGTCTTTGGGAATCTTTCGGAGATTTCTAGTTATAGCATGATTTCTGGGTTTAGAATGAGAAAAATGAAGAGCAGACAAAAGCAGCAGGACTTGAGAAGGCAAATTTAATTGCAATTTTCTTTTTTGCTTTTGCCCTATCTGCATTTGTATCCAATAACAACAACCACAAAAAATCAGTCCTGATAATTTTCAGTACATGCAAGGATTTTAAGCAAGTTTTTTTTAAGGTATAGTGGGCTTTGCGGCACTACAGAAGTCTATAGCACTTACTTCTATGGCAATTTACAAAGCACATTTCACAACACCACAAAATATTGTTACCATCAATCCCATTTTCCAGAGACCTGTGCAGCCCAGGTAGAAGTACACCTGGAATCCAAACTCAAACCCTTCAAGTTCCTTCTGCCAGGGCACAGTGCCCACAGGAGAGAGAAACCTCACACCACACCCTCTCGAGAATCCTGGGCAGGGAGCAGAGAATGCAGCAGAAGCTGATGCACCTCTACGCTCGGGGTAGGCAGTCTGAGAGCACCGTTTGACAGAGCAGCCAGTGGGAAGCAGAAACAGGATGACCGGGTCTAGGGTACCAGGAAAACTGGAGCAAAGCAAAGACCACACGAGTCAGCAGCAAGACTGACCTGAAAGCTGGGCTTTCTGTATCTGTTTTGTTATGAACAGCTTAACCCACTGGAGGAAGTGGACAGGGGAAGCTGCTCTAGTAAACATTTCTTCCCATTATTGTCCTAAATTAGGAATACTATATAGATCTTTGCCACTCTTGCCATTCGAGCCAAGTCATTGATTACCTTTCCCTTAGTTGTTTAAGGCTATTTCATTCACTTATTTGATATTCTGGACCTGTGCTAGAGGCTGGGGCAGCAGTGGGGAAGAAGGCAGACAAGCCCTGTCTTCAAGCTGTTGACCCTCAATGTAGAGAGTATGGTGGGAGGTTCACAACTCCAACCTTCAATGAAACTCATGAGTGAAGTCCACCTGGAGAAGATGGGGCAGACGTCCCAGCTCTACTGTTTGTAAATTAGTGATCAGAGTCCATGGGAGGGGGCCGAGTTTCCACTCTCAGAATGTGCTGATGATCAATAAAGGAGCAAATTAATAGAATTTCTATTAATACAGAACAAAGGAACTATTTAATAATAGTAAGAGATAAAAGTTGATGATAATTTTTCCTGTTATAAGTGGGTAACTCCATCCTTTAAAGTAAAGTCTGTAACCAACACAGTAGCCAAATATAGCTCCAGATAAGATACATGGTTTGAGCCCTCACTGTCACGCCACAGGGGTAGATGGCTACAAAACTGTGAAATGTTTTAACAGGAGCAGTGCTTCCTCATTCTAAC
The DNA here is from genome assembly GCA_963575035.1 of Avahi laniger. Lineage (NCBI taxonomy): Eukaryota > Metazoa > Chordata > Mammalia > Primates > Indriidae > Avahi > Avahi laniger. The sequence continues at coordinate 7,656 of CAUYSK010069263.1, forward strand.
TTTTAAGAGCCTGTTCAAAATGTACAGCTTGAGAGTTTAGCAGAAATTCATGTTCTAGCCCAGGCATGGGCAAACTTTTTTCTTCCCCCCATAAAAGGACAGATAGTAAATATTTTCTTTGTGGACCATAGGGTCTCCATCTCAGCTACTCAATCCTGCTTTATCAGAGAAGGTGAAGCCATAGACAATGATTTCCTAGTTCACTATTTGTGTTCAGGGTCAGATACAGATGGTATGGGAAACTCTGATAATCTACTCTTTCTGGTTTTTATTCCCTCATGTCTCAAAGCTTCAAGGAGTGCAGGTTATCTCCCTAGCCAAATCTTCCATCCTGCAGCCTCTTGGGGCCCCAAACTGAGGATGCTCTGTGGCTTCATCTTCACCTAATCTTGATGTGCCCCCTACAAATTGCCATGCTTCTAGCTCATACTCTCATCTTCCGCTATCATCTAATTCACAATATACCCAAAGCCCTGATAATAAAAGCAAATCAATATTTATAATATGCAACTTTTTATTAAAATAAAATCATTGTTCATAGTCCTAATAAAGATGTTTGCCAAAGAGCCTACTGTTAAATGAAATGCAACTTTTGGATGCATCTGTTGTGCAAAGTCATTTAAGAATATTTTGTTTGACCTCACACGTCTGACCTCATCCATGAGGCTGTACAGCGTGGCTATCTACTACACAGTGAGCAACAATGATCGCTACCTGGAAAAACTGCAATGTAAAAGCTCATTTGGCCTGGATATTATATAGTCGTGAAAGGGACAAAGATATTTCCTAAAAGGGGATTCTACCTGCATCATCCAGTGGTGGATGGCACAAAGCTGGAGGCTGGGCACAGGCAGAAAGCAAATCATACATCCAAAGAAGAAAGAGAAAAAGTATTCAGTGGAGCATTTCTTAGGGATAAAGAGAGTTGAGTCTGAACTTGAAGTTGAATATGACCCACCAAATTAAGTTTATATAGTTAACTTTTCCTGAGGTGTCATGGTATTTTAATAATAATTCAATTTTTTAGAAAATATGTATTAGCCAAATGGCTTAGCAGAGCTTAACTCTTGTACTTCTTCAAATCCTTCAGGGAAAGAAACATACTAGAATATATAAAAAACTTTGTAGCTGTGTCAGTAATACTTAAAACCTTGTAACAGGCACTATCATGGGCAGATTTAATCAATTAGGATAATTTTTAAATTAAAAATAAGATGAACTTACCTGTAGAGTTTCAGATGAAATTAAAGCACTAGCTGAAGTTTTTTGTTGTTTTCTGTATTCCATGCTTTAATTAAAACACTCAGATTTTCTGTGAACTACTGAACAGAACAGAAAAAGAATGTATCTGAGTTGTAAGTTATCATTGGGCACTGTGGCATCTAAAATCAGTGTTCTATACCTAGCACATTGCTGCTGGAACAAGCTATTATGTATCAACCCTTTTTTAATTCTGGAAAAGCCTTGATCCTCTCTTCACCCTCCAGGCTCTCAAATTACCTCAAACTCTAATCTGGAATTATATATGGACACTGTTTTGATAACAGACTTTATTTTCAGGGCTGGAGTTATCCAGTGGCCATTCATTAAATGAACATTTTAATCTAAGAGAAAAAAAAGTCATAGACTTTTATCTCCCAGTATCAAATAGCTCCCATCTCTAGACTAATGCAAGTTCAGTCATTTGAGCTTTTACATGGCACTGACACATTCTGAGCACAAACTCAGCTTCCTTCCTTTGCCTAAGCCACCTCGGAAAAGCTAAAAAAGAAACTCGTTTTCAGCTGAAGACTGTAAACTCAAATCTTCCTTATCTCTGAAAACAGAAAAAGAAAAAAAAAACCACACATGGTTTGGTAATTTCTTCTTTTTTCTGACAAAGCAGCCATCTCCTAAACGCAGGCACTCTGAGCAAATATGCTGGAAACAAAATCATCTCTGTTCTGCAAAGCTCCCTCCCAAGTCCAACAGTGAGAATAAGCAAAGAAAGAATACTGAACCCAACGACTACCCATGCTTGCTTGCTGGCATCATCTGTCACTGCTTGGAAAGTGGGACTGCGTTGCACCTTTCCGATTTCTTTTGAAACGCCTACTATGCTCCTGGAGACCGCCTCTTACGAATCCTGTAAGCCTAGCCCCTAGGTTTCCTCCTCTCTCTGTCCAATTCGCCCAGTCCCCTCCTAAGGTCCATATTCCTTCCCAATCCCTCCCATGAAGCACCTTCCCACAATTCGGCCCCCAGAGCCCTGGGAGTGCGTTCGCCCCGGGCGTTAGGGGTCCACCTGTACCGTAACACTGTCCCCGTCTTCTCCCCCGCCACCGCGGCGAATGAGCCCGAGCCACTCCTCGGGTTTGACCCTGGCTGGAGAGGCGACCGAGGGCAGGGACTGCGCCCAGGGGCGGGGCAGGGTGGACAACATGCGGCCGCGGCCTGGGCCGCTACGCGCCCCGGCGCCTCCGCGTTTCTCAAGGCCCCTTCTCCCGCGCTCACCGGTGCGGGGCAGCTGCTGGCCGCCGAGGCCCGGGCCCCAGGGCGCGGCAGCTCAAGCCCGGCCGCGCTCCGGAAAGGGCCAAAGGAGTGGGCGGCGCCTCCCTGCCTTGCTGCCCAGGTTTCGGTGTTCCGGAGGATGGCGCGTTTCAGGAAAGGCCGGTCCCGTGGCCACGCCCGCCACCCAGCCCGGGTCTCAACCGCCTCCAGCCACCGCAAGGCCCCGGCTTCGCACTCACCTCCTGCACGCGGCGCACACCCAGCTCCGAAGCAGGCGGCCGGCCGGCGCTCCCGCCCGCGCGCACACGCATCCTCCCCGCAGCCGCACGCACGGCCGGGCGCGCGCAGACCACGGGCCGGGGCCGCGACCAAGCCCCCCCTGCTCGCGGGCGCGGGCCCGGGCAGCCCGCAGCCGTATGCGCCCGCGCCGGAGCGCTGTGGGGATCCTCGCCGCCACCTCGCCGTCTGAGCACGGTAGTGTTACGTACATATTTACAGTTGAGGCTGGCCAAGGTTAAACCACAGGGTGGCAGAACTCGGGCTAGAATTTCTGTTTAATAGCCGCTCCTTTGCCCCCTTGCCATCTTTCCAAGCTGCGCAAATGAGGGATTTTCTTGTTAAAGTCCACACAGAGCTAATTAGGGGAGGAGTAACCTCGAGAGGAGTTCTTTGCTCTCTCAGAAGAAATGCGCGATCTTCATCCAGAATCGTCGGGAATGAAGCGTGGGGACCCGTCAGGTTACAATGGTCTGTGTGTGGATGGGAGTCTTAGGGAGTCGCGTGCTCTAATAACTGCCTGTCTAAGTTGTCTTATCTGAACAGTTCAAGGAAGTTCTGCTCCATTCTGAGTCGTCACCATCCAGTGTTCCCTGGGACGAGTGCAGTGGCTGTTAGGCCTGGGAGCTGGGTAGTGTTGCATGGCTTCTGGTCGTACCGGTCTTTGGGTGGAGATGGTTAAATTAATCAGAAACAATGCTTCCACTCCTCTATCGGTGCCCGTGGAATCCTGCCATCTGAAAACTGTTCTCCATTCTGGTCACTTGGCCTTGGGACTGTAAACAGCTTGGCCCCAGCATCACCACAGGAAAAGTTCAAACAGTTCAGTGAACACCCATGTACTGTACACGTCTTCAAGATTAAAACACTGTTTACTCTTTGCCGTGATTACTTTTCCTCTCCTAAGTACTTCAGTCTGCATTTCCTAAGACTAAAGGTATTCTTCTGCACATCACAATACCATTATCACACCTAAGAAACTTAATATGAAGATATCACCTAATATTTAGTTCATATTTAAATTTCCCAAATCATCAAAAAAGTCTTATATATTGGTTTTGTAGAAAAATGATCAAGATTCATGCATTGCATTTGTTTGTCTTTTTAAATATAGAACAGTCACCCACCTTTTTGTTTTCATGGCATTAACTTTTTGATGTTTAATCGTCTTAGTTTTTTGTCCTCCTGGTATTATTTAACTTTTAGCTCCCAAATTTCCCGCGAAAGTATAGAGACGTGATTAAAAGGCCAGAATCCTTCATAGGTTACAAAGTGCTCTTCGTATTGTTTTCCATCAGGGAGAACAAAATATTAAATGTTAAACCCATAAAATCAGTTGTCCACATAATAATAATCACTAGGGTGAGGAGGTGTCCTCTAGATTTCTCTGCTATAAAGAATAATGAAAAATGTATCCCTTTTGTGGTTAATAGGTAATCTGGCAAGTGGAGACAAACTCTGTGGAGGAGAAAGTCTTAAATCTCTGCAAGGAAAACAGAGGTTACACAAGACTATTGTGCAAATGAGATAACACTCCCACAAGATGTCACTCATGGTGAAGTGTCCCCAAGGGTTGATGCATGAGCTAACATGACCAGCCCTGGGTATGAACACCAGTCTGTGGGAGCATATCTTTGACTCATTCTACCATGAAAGGCACTGCTAAAGGCACCAGGGACAGATCACTGAACAAGACAGAGAGGGACCCTGTAAGATCCATGATTTTAGGAGACATAGTAGGCAGGATCATTTCTGAAGGGTCATAAGAGCTGCGAAGGTGATAGGAGTGGGATGGGATGGACAGTGACTCTGCAAGTAGGCCACAGGGTTGAAATCTCTGAGGTACTATTGACACCGTTAGAAAAAATCGCTTCAGTAATCAGCTTTGATCAGTTGTCTGTTCTGCTCCACTGGGTGGCTATGAGGTATTTTGACATCAGTTGTGAGCCTTTAAAGACAAATCCATTCACCTAGATAGGTAGAGTAATAATCATCTGGATCATTCTGGCACCTACTACTTCAGATCACCTAGCGGTAGACATACCTTAATGTGTGGTAAGTTGAGTTGAATAATAGCTTCATTCAAAGAGCAGTAAAGCTCTGGTTTCTGTGGAGTTTGAGATACTTAGAGTTCCTGTAGATAATTCTGGTGAAAGCAGCAATACTTTCCTACAGGGTCTTGTGATGTATGTTTTAAGAAGATTTGGTAAAATCCATGAGGAGTTTCCTATATTTACCTGAGCATACCTGGTCTAAACTCCCAGATCCATTCTAATAGAAGTAAGTCAAGAATATGTAACACTGTATGTAATCCATGCCTCTGGTCGTTTGGTCTCTGATTTACATCGTAAATATCTGTGAGTGTGAGTTTACCTACTTAAGCTCATGAGTTCTGCTAGACAAGAGCTCTCCTCAAGTTTACTCTATGTAGCAAGGACTGTCCCACCTCCCACCAGAGAACTCTCTAAGGGCATCATCCATTCCACAGACAAATGTAGTGTTTTAAACAGATAGCCTGTATCCCTGTTTCTCAAAAGAGGGCAGTTTTCGGTAAATCATTCCAAGTCAGTGGATCATATTGACAGTTTTCATTTGCATCAGAAAATTAGTTTCTACCCTTGCGCCTGCCAACTGATCAGAATTTCATCAGAACCAGCATTTTAAGAGTCCAAAAGCTGCAAGACATAGTCTTAAAAGTAGGATAACATTATTTTTGCCACATTCTATTAGTCAAAAGCAAGCACAGGACCATTCAAGATCCAAGGGGAGGGGCCTAGGCAAGGGCATGATCTCTAGGAGGTGAGGCTAGGGGTTGGGGGCAGTACTGGGGAGGAACTACCACACTGCTATAGGCCAAATGGAGAATTCAGGTGTGTTTTACTGATTGCACTGGTCCTTTGCTCACAATCGAGCGGATCTGAATCATGAGTTAGCCACTGCCCAAGCCTGGCCATGACCACCATCCCCAATTGTAACACGAATATTTGCATTGCGACGGTAAACATGGCCCAGCACTTCTTTTTGTTTCTAGATTTCTTGGCTTAGCTGCTTCTTCCTTATCAAAGCCTTTTTTTCTGCATAAGGAAAAAGAACAGGGGAGTGAAATATATATTTAAAAATCATTTATAGTAATTTGAAAGTTCTCTGAAAATAATGGGGGTGAGAATAGGGGTCAAAATGGATATACGACAAAAGTTTAGATAGTAGTGCTGTAAGTCTAGGACTTAGCTGGCACTGGATAAAGGCTCAGATCTAAATCGTGGTTGTGATTCTTTTCCCGGCTCCAGCCCTGGCGGGTAACGGTGACCTTTGGGGAGGGGAAAGTGCTGCCCAGCTGTGTGCCTTTAGCACAGCCATTCTTCACCGCCCTAGGCTGACAGTTCACCTCACTGAGTCAAGGAGGTTCATCAATAACAACTAGGCAGGTTCCACTGCAAATAGATTAACAAACTGAATAAAATAGACCTCTGTATTTGGAAGGATGCTTTAGGACATTAATAGTATATTTCATAAATCCCGGGATTTTTTTTTAATTTTAGGAAAGTTATATTCTAATACCCATTTTTTAAAATATTTTGAATGTCCTTTGAATAATCAGCTGTGCTCATAGCTTCCAAAACCTCCCTGGAATGCAAGACAAAGCCAGGGACAGTAGATCGGAGTCAAAGAATTTTTGAGAAGAAAATGTCTAAAACCTTTAAGAAATTATTTCCTTTGAAGAAGTCTCCTTTTTCTTGGTGTAACATTTATCAGCTTGTGATTCAGTTATTTATTGCTACCGAGCAAGCCATCCCAAAATTTAATTGCTGGCAAAAGTATCAATTTAATATTTCTCACAGTGCCGGGGGTTGGTTGTACAGTTCCTCTGTGGTTTTGTCTGGGCTTCCTGACAAGGTTACATTCAACTGTAGCAAGCAGGGGTTGGCATATTTTCTGTAAAGGACTAGACGGTAAATATTTTAGGTTTTGTCTCCATCTTATAGTCTTCTTTGTTGTTTATTTTTTACACACCATTAAAAACCAGAGCTATTTTTAGCTTAAGAGTCCTGCAAAAACAGGCCATGGCCCATCCCACAGGTGACAGTTTGCCAGTCCCTAAACTGGAGAGTCAGCTGAGCTGAAGAGCCAGGGTGGCCTCACACGTCTGCTGCCAAGTCCGTGTGGCTTCTCATCCTCCAGTAGGCTGCCCTGTCAGTCTGTAGGCAACATCAAGAAGAGTGGAGGCAGAAGCTGTAAGATTTCTTTTTCATGGCAGTCAACACAAGGTCACATATGTCACATTCTGTAAAGCAAAGCAAATTGCAAGGCCACTCCAAATTCAAGGGACAGGCAGATAGACTCTGTGCCTTGATGGGGGGAGCTGAAAATAATGTGGCCAGAACTAGCTGAACTAAGAAGCAAATTTCTACAATGTGCATTACCAACGGACTTAGGCCTGGTGCTGACCTCAGTATTAGAGTGGCTCCCAGAGCCCTATTTAAATAACTTCAAATTGATTCATAAAACTTTGAATCTCTTGTCTTGGATGGCAGCTATTGTTCTTATTCTCTTCTTTCCCCATACTACCCTAGCCTGCTTATAATTCTGTGAGCACTCACTTCCCTCAGTACTTGTTTACAGGTGTTTCTGCCATGAGATTATCAGCTCCCTAAAGCAAGAGACGGGCCTTACCATTCTGCCTTCTTGTGATATATCTTCAATAGAGACATATGGAATTTAATTGAATATCCTTACTGAGGTTTAAAGTCAAGTTATTTGCTTACTTCACAGAAGCAAAACAAATTTAAGAATCCTGCACTACCTACAAATTCTGAAAAAAAGAACACATTGAAGAGTTACATTTCAAACCCAAATTCTATCTAATCAATCAAATGGATAGACTTTCTGGCATTTTCCAAACATAATCAAGAGTTGGGAAGCTATATGCCTAATAATATCTTTGAAGTAGCAGTCACCTTTAAGGATATATTACATTTTAACCTTAAATTTGTCTGCAGATGAAAATCGAAGCATAGCAACAGTTTATGATATATGCTGTATGTGCTCCAAGGCAGAAGTGATTCTGGAGAGGGTTTCTAATCTGCAGTAAATGCTGCTACTAATTGCTCAGTTGAATTTTTCAATATGTGTTTCTTCCAAAATCTCATTGTGACTGTCTTCTTCCACTTGATGGAAAGCTTTGACAATTTATTATGTTTAGAAGCAGATGTGGTGTATTTCTAATTGATGATTTGTTATCTTGTTATCTTATATTTCTTACTTGACTTTCCACATCTTTCATTCTCTTCAGCATTTTCCTCCAGTGCCTCCTGTCTTACTTAACTTGATGGGTGGTGCTGCCTCTGTGCAAATGCAATGTCTTCAGTCTCCTCCACTTCCTTCCTTCAAATTACAAATAATGAAGTGGTACTAATAACATATATATGGCACTTAGACATTAACAGGTATATTCACATACACTGTAACAGTTGATTATTAATACATTAATCCTGTGGTGTGGACAGTGTCATTACCACCATTTGGCAAGTAGAGAAACTGTCGAACAAATGTCCCAGAAATACCTGAAACTTAACATGTCCAAGCCAACCTCAGTACCTTCCCATAAAATCTGCTTATTTTCCTGGATTTCTGATTTGGATTAATCAGCCCCATTTATCACCAAGTTTGACCGTCAATTCTTCCTTCTCCTTTATTCCACACGTCCAGTCGGTCACTAAGTCCCTGTGGGTTCTCTCTCTCTCTCTCTCTCTCTCTGTCTCTCTCTGAGATGCCTGCAGCTGAGAAAGACTCATATCACATCTAGGTTTGTGTCAGAGCCTTCTATCTGCTCCCCTGACTTCCAAATTTCCCATTGGGTCCTTCAGATTACCACTAGGGCTGTCTTCCTCAAACCCAGATCTTTCATGCACTGCTATTTTAAATTGGTCAGTGATGCCCCACAGGACACAGTCCGAAGAGCTGCAGAGCTCTTGACAGTTATCTTCTGCCTGCTAACTCCTGCTGTTCTAGGTCCTGCTGTGCATGCATTTTCGTGTACTGTGTCTTTGTGCCCACTTTCTCACAGAATACAATTTTGCTCTCTGATTTCCTCCACCCTAGAACCGTACCCATCTGACTCACCCATATCCCGCAACCTCTTTAATAGTGCTTCTCAAACATAAACTTGCGTAAGAATCACTGAAGAATCTTGGTAAAAGCAGAGTCTCATTCAGCAGGTCCTGGATAAGGCCTCAGATGCTGCGTGTTAAACCAGTTGGTGACAGTGTTACCATACCAGGATCACTGTCTAATGCATGGCAAGTAAATACACCAAGACACCAGGTTGCAGCAAAGAAGGAGGCTTATTCATAAGGCAGCCAAATGAGGAGACAGGAGGAAACCTCAAATCCACCTCCCTGAGGAGTTTGGGGCTAGGGAGTTCAAAGGGTTTGGACAAGTATTGGACCAAGGTGTTGGATCATTGAGTGGTTGAGGAGTGCAGGTGAAGTCATGGGATAGGGAGATGAAGACTTTGCATTCTCATGCTGATTCAGTTCCTCCGTGGGGGTTCTCCAAACTGGTTGGCTTCAACTGTTCTGTGGGAATTCAGGATCTGAAAAAATCTCAAGCAATTTTTAAACAAAGGACTTATGATTCTAACACCAGAGATCCAATCTATAGGAACAATGGGGATCCAAATGGTCAGTGTCTAATGCTATGAGACTTTTGGTTACAAGGAAGTGGACCAAAACGCAGTCTGATTAATGCTTAATTATAGCTATATTTCTGTCCAGAACCTGGCATGTAATTCTTGTTAACCCCGTGAGAACAGTTTCAATAGGATACTGCTAGTTGTTAAACTACACTTTGAGTAGCAAGAGTCTAGAGCCTCACTGTCCAATAGAACTTTCTGCAATGATAAACATGTGGACTGTGTTTTCTGATACTGTAGCTACTAATCACATGTAGTTATTGAGTACTCAAAATGTAGCTAATGAGGCTGAGAAACTGAATTTTAAAATTTACTTAATTTAATTGCAACATGTGGCTAAGTGCTCACCACACTGAACAATGCAGTTCTATAGGAATCCCTTTTCTTCTTCAAAACTCAGTTCATTCAGACTTCTGCTTTTTGGTTAGCACATAAGAAGCTTGGAAGCCACCACTCCAACCTAACAAGTAAAAAGCTAAACAAACTGAAAAATCATTAACTCTTTTTATATTTTTCAGAGAAATTAGGTCACAGGGCAAACTAGTACCCCCAAAATTGGAGAGAAAGACAAGTGGATATAAAAAATTGTTACTTACCAGAGCGGAAACCTATGAATTCTCCCAAAACTCACAAACCCACACCTTTTAGCTTAGGGCGGGGAACCAACCAATAAGAGCTCACCTGCCTTGGCCAATCAGGGTTCAGATGTATCAACCAATCAGGGTTCAGCTGTATTAACTAGTCAGCACTCAGCTGCACCAACCAATCAGAACTAAATAACTGTCAATCCTTCATTTGCATAAACGAACCTGATTGGGAACCTGGGTGGAAATTTTTGCTGTGAACCCCCGAGCTTCCTTTTGTTCTCAGAAATGCATCTTCTTTTATACCAGAGGCTGCATGTTCGTGATTTGCAAACAGTTCAGTGGAATAAGCTCTCTTTCCTCCAAACAGCTTTTCAGAGACCTTTTGTTCACAGCTGTGTGAACAAGAGAAAATAAGTCTTTCATTTTAAGTTACAGTACACCCAGTAGGATTTATTCTCCCATCCAAGTACTAACCAGGCGCGACCCTGCTTAGCTTCCGAGATCAGAAGAGATCTGCGTGTTCAGGGTTGTATGGTCTAGACTAATAGGATATATTCTACAGGAAAAAGAACCACTAAAAAATTTTTACACTATATTCGGTTGTCTTATTGTAGTGCTAGTAATGACATGATATAGAAAGAAAAAACAAATAATTGTGTAATGCTATTAGGAACTGAGATTTTCACAGTAACAGAGATACAAATATAATATCAAGGAAGTAAAAACTTAACAGAATAATGACTGCAATGGATGGAAACATCAAACATATAAAAATACTTCATAATGATAATTTAAAAAACTCACTGATTTGCATGGGAGGTTGCTATATCACTAAGTGACTAAACATCGATAAATAAAGGGGAAAAAATCAAGAATTCTACCTTTCCTGTATAAATAAAATAATTAATGAGGGAAAGTTCTTTTTCGTAGATGAATTCCAGCCAATAAAAAAAGAAGTAGGTGTGGTAGTGCATGCCTGTAGTCCCAGCTACTCAGGAGGCTGAGGCAGGAGGATCTCTTGAGCCCAGGAGCTCAAGGCCAGCCTAGGAAACATGGAAAGACCCCCTCTCAAAATGATAATAATAATTAAAACAAGAAGCAGTGATAGAATCACCCATCACCATTTTGCAGCTTCTGATGAAATAAAGGCCATCTGGAAAATTAAGGTTATTGAAATTATTAAGTAAAATATTTGTGGGGAACTTTAAAATGGAGGAAACTTGCTGACACCACTGAAACACAATGATCAATTTTAGCAACAATAAAACAACCAATAATTTGTGCCTCTGGAATGATGTAGTTTGAAGTATACAACATCATCAGTTAACTATTCTTGCATAAAAATCTGCACTTGAATTTAATTAGGCTTCTAAATGTAATTTCCATTTTATAGGAAATATAGAGGATAGAGGAACAATTAAAGCAGTGATGAGAGGAGAATCAATAGCCTTAAATAATTTTATCAGTAAAAGTAGAAGAATAAAAATAAATTAATGAAAATTTCAATTCTAAATCTAGAAAGAGAACAATAAACAAAAAGAAAGCAGGAAGAAGAAAATAATAAAGATTAAAAAGTAGAAAGAAATTAATGATTATAAGAAAAAATGTAAGAATTAATAAATCTTTGGAAAAAATAAATGAAATAGTTCTTTGGGAAAAAAAACTCCAAATAGACAACTAGCAAACTTAATCAAGAACAAAAAAGGGAAGAAAATATACAAAATAAGAAATGACAACGGAGACATAAGCATCGAAACAGAAGAAACTTTTAAAAGTTTAAGACACTACCTTGCACAACTTTATGCAATTGCATTTGAAAACCTAGTTGAAATAAATAATTCCCTAGGAAAATAAAAATTTTAAAATTATTCCCAATAGAAAGTTTAAACAAATCAATTTTCATATAGGAAATAGAGAACAACCTAAATACCCATCTATGTAAAACTAGTTGAATAAACAACGATACAGGTAAACAATGGAGTATGTACTATGTAGCAAAGGTTTCTATGAATTTATATGTAATGTTTTCAGGGAATACTTTGTTACATGAAAAAAAACTGCAAGGTGTAAAATAGTTTATATAATTTGAACATTTTTGTAAGAAAAAGAAGAAATAAGACTACATATATATTTGATTATTGTTTAAAAAAAGAAAAATATAAGGATAAATCAGAAACAATTGAAAATTCTCAAAGTGAAGATATGCAACTTCTCTGAGTTTACTTCTTTAATATAGTTTTGACTTCTAACCATATAAATGTTTTTCATATTATATCAACAGAATTTAAAAAACAAAGCCTAACATAGAATATAAATAGCCACAAATTAACCTAATGAAACTCTCAAATTGATACCATGACTATTCAGAAATAAAATTAATTCAACTAACTTTTGAACATAGTACTCCTCTAATAGAATGTATTTTAAGTACAAAAAGAATTGCAAAGAAGTATTGAACTTTTCTTAGTAGCTTTATTTTTTAATTATTATTTTTTAAAATTGACACTTGATTGTACATATTTATGGAATAAAATGTGGTATTTCGATACATGTATACAATATGTAATGCTCAAATCAGAGTAATTAACATATCCATCATCTCAAACATTTATCATTTCTTTGTATTTGTAACATTCAAAACCCTCTACAATAAATTGTTATTTATTATAGTCACCCTATGAGGCTCTGGAACACTAGAACTTATTCCTTCTATGTAATTGTGCTTTTGTATCCATTAAACAACCTCTGGCTGTGCCCCTCCAGAGCCCCCTCCCCTTCTCAGCCTGTAGTAAACACTATTCTACTCTCTATTTCTATGAGATCAACTTTTTTAGCTTCTGCATATGAGTGAAAATATGCAGTATTTGTCTTTCTGTGCCAGGATTATTTCACTTAGCATTATGTCCTCCAAGTTTATTTGTGTTGCTGTGAATGACAGAATTTTGTCTTTTTTATTGCTAAATAGTATTCCATTAAGGGTATATATACACTCACACACACACACACACACACACACACACACACACACACACACACATACACACCCCTCTCATTTGTTGATGGACACTTAGCTTGATTCCATATCTTGGCTGTTGTGAATAATGTTGCAATAAACATGGGAGTGTCGTTATCTCTTTGACATACTGATTTCCTTTTCCTTTGGATATATACACCCATTAGTGGAACTGCTGGATCATATGGTAGTTCTATTTTTTGGTTTCTGAGAAACTTCCATTCTGTTTTCTATAATGGTTGACTAATTTACATTCCCACCAACAGTGTTTAAGAATTCCCCTTTCTCTGCATCCTTGCCAGCATGTGTTAATT
>CAUYSK010069264.1:0-11545 GCA_963575035.1 Avahi laniger
TTTGCAGCCGTAAAACATCTACTGCCACATTTTTGGCTTTCCCTGTCTTTTAAAAGTGGACTCAGTGAAGGCAGAGGTGACAGATTGTGTGGCATGGAGAAGGCGGGATATTTTACACTGCGATTCCGGTTGCTGCCCCCCTGGAGATGGAGGAGGGATGATGTGACAGGACAGGTCAGTGGGTAAAGAACGGGGCCACTGCTTTAAAAGACTGTGGTTAAATCACCAAGTTATAAATATTTGCTTAAAAACCTTCACACAAGGTTCTTTTCCATTTCCCTTTCCCATTCTTTTGGGTTTCTTTTGAGTGTATAATTGTCTAGACCTTGGGTATGGAGATATACATGTATCTTTTAGAGATGGGGTCTCACTCTGTCACTGAGGCTGGAGTGCAGTGGCTGATCATAGCTCACTGTTAACTTGAATTCTTGGGCTTCAGGTGATCCCCCCGCCTCAGCCTTCTGAGTAGCTAGGAATACAGGTGTGCACCACCATGCCCAGCTAAGGTTGTTTTGTTTTTTTTTTGTAGAGATAGAGTCTCACTGTGTTGCCCAGGCTGGTCTCAATCTCCTAGCCTCAGGAAATCTTCCCACCTTGGACTCCTAAAGTGCTGGGATTACAAGCATGAGCCACTGCGCCCGGCCTGGATATATTTTTTAAAATAATGAATCATAGTTGTTTTTTTTTTTTTTTTCCAACTTTCCCTGTTGGTAAAAAGAGATTTACTTAATTCTTCTTAATAGATGCATGATACTCTTTTGGAGGGACTCACCGGAAGGTATTTACCCTTTCCTTACCAAAGGACATTTAGGCTATTATCAATTCATTGCTATTATAAATAATCTTGCAAAAAGTATTATGAGAATATTTCTGTAGACAGATTCAAAGATGTGAAATTTCAGAGTAAAGAATATGCCCCATTTAAAATTGGTAAGGGCTGCTTAATTGCCCCCAAAACTATCACCCTATATTTTTACTTTTCTGCTAGCGGTGTTTAAATGCGCCCACCTCCCCACATTTTCACTAATACTGAGTAATATTAGTCTGTTTGGTTTTTCTGATCTGATAAACAAAAATAGGCTCTCAACTGAATTTATATTTCTCAGGTCATGTGGAGGTTGTATATCTTTATATAGTTTTTTTTTTTTTTTTTTTGCTATTTGTGTGTCTTGTGCTGGGCTAGTTCATATCTTTGTCCCCAATTTTTTTGAGCTATTTTTGTTCCTCTTGGTGGTTGGTAAGAGCTCTTTGTTTATTAGGGATCTTAACTCTTTTTTTTCTTTTTTTTTTTTTTACATATGTCGAACAGGTTTCTTCCTGGTCTGTTATTTGTCTTTTAATTTTGTTTATAGCATCTTTTGCCGCTCAGAATTTTTGTTTTTTAATATTTGGTCAATCTCTTAGTCTTTTTCTTTATGGCTTCTGTAAGAAAGACTTCACCTCTGCCAAGATCATAGAATTATTATTGGCCGGCATGGTGGCTCACGTCTGTAATCCTAGCACTCTGGGAGGCTGAGGCGGAAGGATTGCTTAAGCTCAGGAGTTCGAGACCAGCCTGAGCAAGAGCGAGACCCCATCTCTATGAAAAATAGAAAGAACTTAGCCAAACATCTAAAAATAAAAAAATTAGCCAGGCACGGTGGTGTGTGCCTGTAGTCCCAGCTACCCAGGAAGCTGAGACAGGAGGATTGCTTAAGCCCAGGAGTTTGAGGTTGCTGTGAGCCAGGCTGATGCCGTGGCACTTTAGCCCAGGCAACACAGTGAGACTCTGTCTCAAAAGAAAAGAAATATTATCAACTTTTTTCTAGTACTTTTAGAGGGCTTTTTTTTTTTAACTTGCCTTTTGTCTGTTTTAGTGTATTGATTTCTGATTTATGCAGGACTCTAGGTATACTTGTAATTTTATTTCGAAAGTTCCAAAAATCAGCAATTAGTTTAGGGGAGAAAATAAAATGAAATGAACTCCTAGTGCCTTTTCCAGATCTGGAGAATCATTCAGGATGGAATTGGTGACCCAAATTAGGCACAAGGTGCTGGTATCCCCTGAGGCAATTTTCCCTCCAAGATCTTAGAAGCCGCAAACTAGAGCATGCCCCTATTTTAAATTCATCATGGTGTGTTTCGGGACCAATCTACCAGGGTTTGGTGACTTATGAGAGATAATAAGTCAGTCATTTTGAATTGGTGTTTTAGTCTATAGTGCAAGAGAACAGGCTTGATGAGCAAGAAGATCCTTATAAGAGGAAGCGTATTGAGATGAAGAGGAAGGTTTAGTAGCGTGCAGCCAAGACCCACATTTTACACTGGATTTTGGAATTTATATTTTAATTAAAACACCAAGAGGCAGATGCATGTGTTGGCAGTGCAGAATGGGAAGCCAGCAGAATTCATGGAAAATGTATTCAAATTATATGAATATCCAAAAGGCTTAGGGAACATATGGAGGATTGCTTCGAGAGGTAATGAGGTCAGGAAAAAATTCCTGCAGAAGGAATTCTTCCTAAGCAGGTCTTTCTTAGAAAAACAAAGAAACAGAACTTAGGAGGATGGTAGACTACAAGGCAGTTTATGTTTTGATCTATTTTGAGATTCCTGAAAATGCCTTTAACTCCACGAAAGGGAACAGAAAAGGATATCAGGATATGAAGGACATGGCCATCCTGAAGGTCAGAGGAGAGCTCAGTAAGGGGAGCCTGAACTCAGACAGGTTCCTGAGGCATGCTGTGCCCCTGTCAGAGGAGAACAGCCACACACAAATGTCTGATCTGTCACAAAGGACGTTCAAAACTTTTCTCAAAATAAATTTCCCATGATTAAATTGTCACTAAACCAATTATAACTTAAATTAAAATCTACTAAAGGGGAACAAACCCTCATCATATATTAATGCTTGCCTTCTCTGTCTTGAAGCATATCTGAGGTGCTTCTGTTTGTTGTCTGTAGTAACAGAGGCCACTGTGAACCAGGAAGCTGGGATGTGAGTCCTCGCTCTGGGCCTGGGGAGCTCATGGATTTGCCCAAGTCACTTAACCTCTCCGAGCCTCAGCTTCCCCATCTGTAAGAATGAGAAGTAATGCCCACCTCAAGGAGTTGCTGTAAAGAAAAAGCTAGGTGTAGCACATTCTAACATTACCTGAACAATTTGGAAAGCCTCGTGCAGATGGCAGAGATTACAAAACGTATTAATGCTGTAAATGACTGTGAACCATTTTAGGATTTCTTTCTGATATAGGTTAAGATTTTCTGAAAGCAGTAAAGTTTTAACCTTGACTCATTGTGCCCTGAAGCACTTGACATTATAAATACATCTTCAAGAAGTATGGCATTAGAAGGGAAATTTGAGTTGCATTTTTCACATGGTAAAGGACTGTATAGTGAGTTAAGCTTTCTAGGGTAAAGATCACGTTGTTCACTGTTGTTTATCACCCCCACCCCCCCCACCCCCCTCCGTGTCCATCTGGTAGGTGCTGTGCACATAGAAGACGCTAAAGAGAGGCTTGCTGATGATTACAGATACCTGAACTATGCTCCAAATTTAATTGCAATATGGACAGTTGGTATATAAATGTCCCTGATAGACTCTCATAATGCTTCTGTATTGCTTATACATCAGCTCAAATTAAAATGCTGGAATTCCACATGGAGTATCAAAAAGTCTTTCCACTCCTTGTATTGGGGAAATGAAGGGCTGTTTAGAGACAGGCACTTGAGTATCCATCCACTGTCTGAGTCGACATTGTCACCTACCTGCCACAAAGACTTCTGACTTCTCCTTTGCCCCGAAGCTCAAATTTTCAAAAACTGGACCCTGGAGCACTGTATGAAAAACAGATCTTGGCAGACAGTTCCTGAACAGGCACTAGTCATTCTCCTTTCTTTGTTCATATATCCTTAGGAATTGTTTGCATCTAATGACAATCCTGACAGCTAAAACCTCAAGCCAGCTGAGCTCTGAGGATTCTAGGAGTTGCTGGGGGAAAACTGCCTCTGTTAGCTAACTTGTTTTAACCTCAGCTTCTGAAAGTTGGGGGCCAACTTAAATTCTTCCTGCTACGCTTCTGTTGCTGGGCACCTGTCTGTCTTTGTTTCTTGTCTGAGACCGTAAACAGAGGATAAGGGTTACACAAGCACCAGCTCTTTTGTGATAGCCTGGGAGCTTCATGCAAGTTCTGAACAGGTTGCAAAAGAGAAGCTACTGCTTGAATGCCAAAAAAACAGAACCAAAAACAAAAAAGCAACAACAACAACAACAAAAACACCTCCACTTTCAGGTTTGTTAGCTTTTTCCAAGCCCTTGGGAGCCTGCCTTACCTGTCAGTGAGTCAGAAACCTTGACAGTTTCTGCAATAATAAACTGTTGGGCAGGAATGAAACTTGCACGCTGGGTGATATCGTAGGAAGTTTTTACCCGTGCTTAGTAAACTTTAGCCTCATCTGAAGGTATTTTTCACAGTTGCTAGAAATCCAGCGTTTTTTGAAGTCAAACATGAGGATGCCCTTGTACTTTTAAAGTGAAGGTTGCAACCCTTATACAGTGAAAAGAAAACTAATAGACAAGCCCTAAAGCAGTTGAAATACAGCAGGAAGAGAACTGAAGGAAAAAGCAGGAGACCTGAATTCTCTTCCTGGAGACCACAGAAGGTCTTCATGTGCCCAAACCTGAACACAGAGAGATGGCAGTATACCTCATAGGTCTAAGTCAAAATAAAATGCTGACTTTTGAAATGTAACAAGACTCCATGTATGTTGAAATTCAAATAGTGTATTTTTAGATTTTATGACCACAGAATTTGGCATTAATTCATTAATTCATAATTCCTCTTTTCCTCTCTGCTGTGCTGATGTCCTAATAATTGTTAGTGTGCCCGTTGGAGAATCGAGCAGAAATGTCTTGGCTCTGTTGCCCTTTGCCTTTTGACTGAATCAGATATTTCCTTTTTCTTGTCCTTGGCTTCCCCAGTGGTCCAGTGAAAGACAGTTTACATGTCAAATTTCAGGCTGCTTTCAGATTCATGATTGCATAACAGCTCTGTGAGGTAGAAGAGCAGGAACAAGGACAGAGAGTTTAAATGTTTGGCCCGGGGTCTCAAGACAAACAGGAGTACAAGTCAGCTCTTCACGCTCTGAGTCTAGTTTCTTCAGCTCCACTGCTTGGCTTGGGTTTATTATAGACCCCAAGGGCTTGGCATTGGGTAATGGACAAAACTATGAAAATAAATGCAGTACTTTATTGCTTCATTTTTATTTATTTGAGTAAATATTCATTTGAATGTTGCTATTATGCCTCCAAAATGTGTAATTGTTTTATTATTGAGAACATTAGCACTTTGGAAGGACAGGCTTTTAAATATCTGTTAGACACAACAAATACAGAATAATGTGAAGTATTTTAATGAGTTTCCATTGACTTTAGTTTGCAAATTATGGTAATGGAGTAAAGGCAGGGGTTTCTTGTTAGGGAAACTGACAGGTACCGTGTGTGTGTGGGTGTGTGTGTGGGGGTGTGTGTGTGTGTGGATGTGTGTGTGGGTGTGTGTGTGTGTGGGAGGGTGGGTGGGTGTGTGTGTGGGTGTGTGTGTGTGTGTGAAAAGTGCAACTACATTTACAGCTTTTCAGATGTTATTGACTGCTATGCACAATTGTGTAAATGCTAAGAAAATAAAACCTGTAATGAAATACTTTTATCGTGTCAAATAAAATACATACTTAGGAGTGCTGTTTAAGTTTTCAGCCTGTCTCCAAGATACAGTAGATCATGAGAATTTAACCTTATTTAGCACTCCTATTGCACAGTTAAACATTATCTGTGATTGAATGGATAATGAAATGCAGTGCACATAGGTATATTTTCTTTCATCCCTTTTTTTTTCTAAATGAGAGTTCCATCAAAACCTCTCTCAGATATTAAAAGTCTTTCTCTGATCTGAATAAATATTTTCTCTTCAGGCAGGTCATATATTATAGTTTGTTTAACAAAATAACGGCTTGTGGCAGAGGCACATGAAGCACAGTTAACGGTAAAATAGCCCTGGACGTAGCCCCCCGGGGCAGGTGCAGGGTGTTATTTTAGCAGTAAACCCCGCCTTATTAAAGTGTCTGTCCTGGGAGTTTGGAAGCAGCTGACCTTCTTTTAAACCAAAGTGGCTGTAAAACCACATTCTCACTTCTTTTCCTTTATCATGGACTGAGATACTCCAGGACCGAGATGGGAGCATTCTTGTCTTTGGCTTCATGCGTATCCTAACACAGTGCAGTCTAAAGGAAATGAAAAACTGAATTTGAACTTGGCTTTTTTCTAAATGGAGCTCTCCAGTGTATATTCCTGAGACGCAATCATTTCTTAAACGTGTTGAATAAAGATAGTTTTGGTATGTAACTTGGGGGATTTATCAGTGGAAAAATAATACATTAAATAATAATACATATACATAGTACTAAACCCTGGGGTGAATTATCTTGATCAAGGGCCATGGCGTTTTCTTAAGATAGCCTTTTTCTCATTTAGGGTTCCTTATCAGACCTCTCTGCCTCGTAGCTGTCTGCTCTCCTTGGTTATGTCTCACACTTGGCACCTGCAACAGCTGCGATTTTCCTGAAGCAGCTTTTGCATCGTGATGCTTCCCTGATCAATAAAAGAAAAAACCATCAGGCAAGGGGGTTCCAGAAATGCCTTAGGTTAAAGTTCATGGTCTTTAGTTTGACATTTAAGGTTTGAGTTTTGCCCGTATTGGTCTTGATCTTCCTTCAGTCCACTAAACTGGGTCACTCGTTCTTTCTCAGACAGGCCTTGCACTTTCCCAAATCTGTGTTTTTACTTCCTTTGCTCCCTCTGGAGATGAGGCCAAGAAGCTTCCAGTCAGTCCTTCGAATTCTTTCTGTCCTCTGCGACCTACCTCAGATGAAAGCATAGTAACGTGGTGGGTAGGAGCCTGGGCATGGAAGTCAGCTCTACCCAAGTTGGAACTGTGGCTCTACCGTGTATGCATGAAAGCATAGCAAAGACTGTGCAAACCTCAGTTTCATCATCTGTAAAATGGAAACAATACCTCATGAGTTTATAATGAGAATAAAATAAAATATTGTATTTAAGACATATATGATCACAGTGCCTGGCATTTGGGAGGCGCTCAGCAAAATATTTGGCACCTCCTCATCCGTGGAGTTTCTCTGTTTTCCTGCTCACACATGGCAGCCAGTCTCCCCTCTGTGTTCTCATAGCCCTTGCTAATACATTGCCCTTGCTAATACATTGCCCTTGCTCTGTATTATTTGCCATGTTCTGTTAGCATTTTCCTTCCCCTTAAGCTCCTTGAAGTTGAGCTTTGATAGCGGTTTCACAAATGTTGGTTGAATTGAGTTGAGTAGCAGAACCAGTGTATTTAACAGCAGTGGGCTTTAAAGGATCTCAGCATAAAAGAAATGAGAATTTTAGATAATTGATGTTACTAGGTCATGCCAAGAATCCAAGCATCATATATTTATGTATAATAACTGGAAATCAAGCTGAAAATCAGCAGACTAGAAGGACAGGTCCTTACATTATATAAGTCCACCCCAGATTACTGAAGAGGACTGAAGAGGTCAAATAGCTGTCTGAATCACGACTATTCAGTTGCTTTGTGATTCCATGTGGAATTGTGTCCATGGTATTTGGGCTTCAGCACCATTGGTCTGATCTGCACCCTTTGTAAAGTTACAAATATTTATTGTAATAGCGATTCCTCTGGTGTTTTAAATTCTCATTATGTCATCGTTGTAGCAATGTTAATTTTCTAATAATCATAATAATTGACTTACCCTGAATCATCATTGAAATTCTAGTGTAAGAGAGTCAAAGATTAATGTACAGCAGCAGCTGGTGCTGGGACCTGTGACCAGGTGTACTAAGTCACCGGCTGTCACTCTGCACCTTGCCTTCCTCTCTTCCCTATACACATTTTCTCTTGGAATACCATAATCCGGTGGGGCGTTTGAACCTGCAAGACTTGGAACTTAATCAGAATTCTCCAGTTTCTAGTCTTGCAGTATCAAAGACAAGAAAATCTGTGAAAGTTTCTTTCAAGCTCTAATCATGTTCAAATTATCTTCCTCCCTACTTCTTTCTGCCTCATAAATATATGTTTTAACTTAAAAGTATTTTTTTCTTCCTTAACGCAGGAGCAAGACACTTTCGAAAGAAGGGCAGGATGCTTGGGGGTCCCCCAGTTAGATTGCGCACACTTCAGCATGAATGCTCTTCCTCAAGCATGACCCTCTCTTCATCCCCCCGGTCCCTAGTAAAAGCTAAAGGGGAGAAAAACTTTGATTTTGCCTTCATTTAAGTAGATTATAATGGGTGAGAGAATCGAGGGTAAAAATTGAATTACTAAGCAAAGTATTAATAGTTGACCAATATTTCAGTATTTACATTTTCTTTTCATTCAAAGTGAGATCATGAAGAAAGGAGACTAATAACTAAAAGGGAGTAATGCCATTATATTTTGTCAATTTTTAAGAATATTTTTAATTTTAATAAAATTCAATAAAATTACACCTTCTGACTTTTGTCAGCTTCCACTTTTATCAAGATTTCATTTTACACTCCATTCATAAAAGGCTAACCTATTGCCTATGATTTTCTTTCTTTCTTTCTTTTGAAATTTCAATCATCTGTCGAGGGGTTCCAGAGAATACTGTTGATAAAGAAGTGATTCTGCCCATGGGTTAGGAGGGCTACCTGTGAATAATGCCATTCATATCTAGCTTATAATTCTTTCCCTGGCAGAATGTGGAAACACCACCTGGAGGAGAAAAGATAGCTGCCTCAATTATGGACAGACTTTGAAATAGCCCCAGGCCAGCATTTGTGAAACCTGTTCTGAGCTCCTCTCTTCTGTGGGTGAGGAGCTGACTCAGATAAGAATTGGTCACAATTAAATTAGGCTTATGTGATGGAATGTCATGCTGGGGGGACTGCCCTGTTTGTTCACCATTGATTAGACCTGTGGAAATTCTTATCTGGAAGGGACTTGTGTTGCCAGAATCTTGATGAACTCTGTATATATCAGAAAAGAGAAGGGCTTGCTATGGTGAATGTCTGATGATGCTGCAGTGGCAGCATGAAACTGTCTCTGTGCTTTGCTCACTTTCAGTATTTTTGGGAATTACCTTTAGCCCATTTCCTCTCATTCTGTGTTGGATCCATCTACTGGTGGCCTACATAGGGAACCTAAATATATGTTTTTGTTACAAAAAGGAAAAAAAGTCACCCAAATATCTTTTCCTGATGACTTAGCCACTGAATGTATGCAAAATTTCAAAATGATTTCAAATGGAAGGTTTCAGTCTTTGACTTTTTGTTTAGGTTAAGTGGTTGATTATGGCTTTCATGACAGGGAAGAGAGTTTTGCAATCGATTGGATGATGGACAGAGGGTGCCATATTAGAATTACTGTGCATGTCCTCGGGTTTAATGAGGTAATTGTTTGGAATTATGTAGTCTACAATGACTGCTCCCTCTTACTTTCCTTCCAAAAAAATTGTGGCGCTGCTGAAAAGCTCAGATATTCTGGATTGTATATCAGCAAATAAATATAAATCTAATTAAAAATATATATTTTGTATTTTAAATTGCAATAGAAACCATATAATATAAAATTGGCCATATTATCAATTTTTAAGTATACATTTCAGTAGTGTTAAATATATTCACAATTTTTTTTGCAAGCATAGGCTAATGGTTTTGAGGTGGTACTTAGTCCTGGATCAAGGGGACATAATATGTCACATAAATTACGAACATGTGAAAAAAATTGGACACAAAATTAAAATGGAATTAATGGAAAAGGAAGAAGAAGCTACAGTAAGAAGGCCATCCCAAAATCACCCCCACACACACACAAATCAAACAGACACAACAAAGCCCTAAGTTTTAAAAGCATCAGATTAATATGTGTTGAATCTGATAGATTCTATATAATTATAGATTCTATAATATAGATTACATAAATTCTATGTAATCTTTACATAAATTGTAAAGGCAAAATTATGCAAATAATTTGTCAGCTTTGTTTACTTAGTGGAAAGATCAATATTATGATGACCTAGAACAAAATTGAATTTTTTGTGGTTTTTTATAATACCAAATAACCAATTTGATTGCAAAACCAAATCATCATAAACAGATAATATTTCTTGATGGTCTCTTACTGAAATATTGAATCCAAGCAAACTCTTGAGTAGAAGTACAGTCGTAGGCTAAAATGGCTTTCCTCTGAGATTCTGTGAGATTATGGTAAATAAGCATGCTCCTTGAATTTGTAGAAAATCATTAAAAAATATATAGTATTAAAAGCACTTATCGCTCAGAGACTAAACAAGGTGTGTCATTATCCAAACAAAAATCTAAAGGGAAGAAGGAACAACTGATCCAGATGGGAAGGAACCAGTGAAAGAATTCTGGAAGTATGAAGACTCAAACGGAAAGCACACCCCCAAAGAGGAAGAACAGCTCCCCAGCAATGGACATTAACCAAACTTAGAACACTAAAATGACAGAAGAAGAATTTCGAACATGGATTGTAAGAAAACTCAATGATACGCAAGAAAAAAATGGATAATCAACAAAAGGAAACCACAAAAAAAATCCAGGACTTGGCAGAAAAAGTCACTTAAGAAATTAAAATATTAAAGAAAAATCAAACCGATCTCCTGGAAATGAAGGACTTATTCAGGGAACTACAAAACACAGTGGAAAACCTCAAGAACAGGGTAGATCAAACAGAAGAAAGAATATCAGAGATTGAAGACAGCTCCATCCAATTGAATAAGTCAGTCACAGAGATTGAGCAGAAAATAAAGAAAGAAGAAATAAGCCTACAAGAAATGTGGCATTATGTGAAAAAACCAAACCTGAGGGTGATAGGGATTCTGAAAAGTGAAGAAGAAAACACTCAAGGACTGGATAAACTATTTGAAGAATTAATAGACGAGAACTTTCCAGGCCTTGATAAAAATCTAGATATACAGGTACAAGAAGCTCAATAGACCTCAGGGAGATTCAATACAAACAGGAAGACACCACATCATGCAGACATCAGACTGACCAAAATATCCACAAAAGAGGCCCTTCTACGAGCTGTAAAGCAAAAGAAACAAGTAACATACAAAGGAAAGCTCATCAGAATAACTTCAGATTTCTCCACTGAAACCCTATAAGCAAGAAGAGACTGGGGCCCCATTCTCACTCTCCTGAAACAGAATAACACCCAGCCTAGAATCTTGTACCATGCAAAACTAAGTTTCACATATGAAGGAGAAATAAAGACATTCTCAAATAAGCAAAGATTGAGGGAATTCACCAAGACAAGACCAGCTCTCCAAGAAGTACTCAAAACAGAATTACACAAGGATCAGCACAATAAACACTCTCCAATGTAAAACCACTCAAAATTAAAGATCAAAGGCTAGATACCACAATGGCTCAAGACAGAAAACAAAGCAACAAAATGCAATCCAATAGAATGAACCGTAATTCACCCCACTTATCAGTTCTCTCAATAAATGT
>CAUYSK010069266.1:0-63705 GCA_963575035.1 Avahi laniger
GGACTACAGGCATGTGCCACCATGCCCAGCTAATTTTTTCTATATATTTTTAGTTGTCCAATTAATTTCTTTGTATTTTTAGTAGAGACGGGGTCTCGCTCTTGCTCAGGCTGGTTTCGAACTCCTGAGCTCAAACAATCCACCCGCCTCAGCCTCCCAGAGAGCTAGGATTACAGGCGTGAGCCACCGCGCCCGGCCCAGCCCTGGATTTTAATCCTAAAGAGCTGTGTGACTTTAAACCATTGACTTTATCTTGAGTTTGTTTCTTGTAAAAAAAAAAAAAAAGTGACATTAAAACCTACCTTGTTATTAGAATTAAAAACAAGATCACATATGTGGACACATCACAGTATTTGGCACCCAATAAGGCTGTGGTCCCCAAACCTTGTTGCACAATGGAACCGTCTGGAAATCTGATGCCTGGCTTCCACACCCAAACATTATAATTTAATTGGTATGAGGTGCAGTCTGGTGATTGGATCTTTAAAAGCTCCCCACTGATTTGAAATTGGGCAGCAAAGTTTGGGAACCACTGAAATAAAGACTATTTTTGATAATTAAATAAAATAGTATGGCAAATTCAGGGTGAAGATTTTAGGAGTAGCACTCCAGTCATCAGTGTGTATCTGTGCTTAAATTCAGCTCTCCTTCCAGAAAGTCCTCATAAGATTACATTTAACAACTGCAGATTAGTTTGCTTCACCTTCAGAGTCAACAGTGTACATATTTATCCAGAGATACAAGAGAAGGCTGGAGCCTGAAACTTCCTGCTCTTTTTCCATATTGCTTAGGTTAAAAGATGGTAGCTGTAAGACTTGACTTCTATCTCATATCATATACAAACATTACTTTGAAATGGATCACAGAACTAAATGGGAAACTAAAACAACTAAACTTCCAGAAGAAAACACAGGAGGATATCATCATGATGTTGGAATGGCAAAAATTTCTTAAACAAGGAACAAAATCACTAACCATTAAACAAAAAAAGATTGATAATGGACTTAAAATGGAAAACTATCAAAACAGACAAAAAGCCCCTCCAAAAATAAAACCTCAAAACAAAAAGATTAAAAACAAAAAACAAACAAAAAAAACCCTTGCCATTATCCTGGCCTATCCCTATTTTGTTAGTGTATGACCTTGCAGTAACAGTGATATGCTGATCATAGATGAATTAACTCTACACAAGTGAATTCATTATGAAAAGACCTGGAGGAACCTAAGGCATATAGATAAGAGAAAGAAGTCATTTTGGAAAAGGCTAGATACAGTATTATCCCAACTACATAACTTTTTGGAAAAGATGAAACTATAAAGATAACAAAAAGAGCAGTGCCAGGGTTGAGAGGGAGAGAGAAATGAATAGGTGGAGCACAGGGAATTTTTAAGGCAGTGAAATTATTCTGTATGATATTGTAATGGTGGATACATGACATTATGCATATGTCAAAACCTATAGAATGCACAATACAAAGAGTGAACCCTAATGTAAACTATGGCCTTTGGTTAATAACAATTGTATCAAGATTCATCAATTATAACAAATACAACACACCAATGCAAGATGTTAATATGGGAAACTGGATGAAAAGGGATATTTGGAAATAATCTTTATTTTCCGCTTAATTTTTCTGTAAAACTACAATTGCTCCAAAAAATAAACTATTAAAAAAAAAGAGTAAGTTGAAAGTTGTTTTTGTATCGTGCTAATATGGTATCTCTGAAAAGTAACTTTTTCATTGCTCCATTAAATCAGCTTAGTAACAAACTGCATCCTATGATGTCAATCTTTTGTCCTAATTTATATGTTTTAGGCAATAGTTGGTTTTCAGTGTTTAAAGAAAAAAATGACTTTATAGGATTCAAAAACCCCAAAATCTAAGCTTATAAGAACCTAATTTTATTGTCTATCTACTTAGTCAACTGTCTGAAAGAAAATTCAGTGTTAAAACTGACCTATAAATATAGGAACTATAGTATATCTAAATTATGATAATGGTTCAATATTAAAAAAGGTATCCACATATTGAATTTTAATTAATGAAATGAAAAGTCTGCTTCTGCTTTTCAAAGCAACTTCTTTAAATGTAATGCCACTATTCTTTTATGCTCCATGCTGGAGGTGAAACACGTTTCTCCATAATCCTTAGAAAATGCTTATACTACAAAAATCATCCAATCTTTAAAAACTTTTTAAAAGCCAATATGCCAGGCTTCTTCATGATTGATAAATTCATCAGTCCATCCAGAAATGCAACTTTATCTCACAACTTGAAGAAATGTTTTCTATAAATATTGGTACATATAAAAAAAGTGTTCTAGATGTTTCCTATTGAAAATTTTGAAACTCCAAAGCATAGCACTACATTTTAAAAGCTCCAAGACACAGTGCTACATTTAAAAAAGTTATTGTTCCATCTCTGCTTTTTTGCAATTAATAACAGAAATATATAGGAGACAGATGTCAGGAAACAGAATTTTAATTTAAATGAAAACAACGAGAGCATAAGATTTATAAACGTGTAAAATTTGTCAAATTTTATTACACAACAAAAAAACAAATCTGGCTAATGGCTCACTTATTACAAATAGTATTAAAAATAGAATTGTCACCTACCCCAAAACCAATTTCTTCTAGTTATTTTTAACTGTATAGCGGTTCTCATTAAAAAAGAATAAAAAGTACAGAGAAAATATTTTTTTAAACCCCATCAAATTACATGTCATAATTGAGGTTCATCCCAAGATATTTTTCTTTAAGAATGAAAATGATAAAGCAAAGAATGTGAAAATCCTAAAAAAGTAGTATTAATTAGTAAGGTTAATAGGAAATGAATTTTGGCAAATTGAGGTCTTAGGTGGCTCAAACTCCAGCATCACAAGGAGACCCTGTAAGAGTCTAAAAGACCAATGGAGTGGGAAAGAGATTTTTTTCTGTATATTGGCAGTTTTCCCATCAGTGATTTACTAGTGAACAGGAACAGCTTAATGCTGAAAACATGCTGCTGAATGGTTGGAAACGACTACTAGACTCTGAAAATTTCTAGCACAACTACACTGAAAAGAAACATTATTCCCAGCCTGAAGAGTCTATTCTCAAATAGAGAAATATTCCCTATTAAAATTAGTCTTAAAATATAAAATATTTGAAAACACAGAAACACCTAAAATAAGAAGAAAAATGGAAAATACTGAAAAGTACACGACTGACATGATTTACATTTAG
This sequence comes from Avahi laniger, assembly GCA_963575035.1. NCBI lineage: Eukaryota > Metazoa > Chordata > Mammalia > Primates > Indriidae > Avahi > Avahi laniger. The sequence continues at coordinate 3,230 of CAUYSK010069266.1, forward strand.
CCACCTTAAAAGTATGCTTCTTTCGTTCTAAAAATTCTATTTACAAAGTATGCTTACATTGTACTTTAAAAGACATGTATTAAATGTAAATAAATCATTATAGCAATTTTATAAAAAGATTCATAGCCTTTAAAACATTTCTTGTCATTATTAAAAAAATTAAAAGGCAGTAAACCGTCATTGCGGTGAAAGAGCACGTGATCTTAAGGGAAGAAACATCTCACCAGAGTTTCCGCAAGTTCCCTCCTCTTCTAACTGCAGCTCTGGTGGCAAGGGAGGAGCCCCGGGGTCCCCAGGTCTAGGAAGCGTAGTTGAAGAAAAGATGGTATTTTCAGTTCTGCCTACTTCCAGAATAGGCAAATTCAGAGAAGAATCAGTAGAAAAAAAGGGGGCTGTGCTGGATTCTCCTTCTGGATGATATATGACAGTGGATGCTCTCAGTTTTTCAGAGAAATTACTCTCATCTGAATTTGATCTAGAGAGGTTGTTCGTGGCTCCATCTGGAAAAGGCTCACAGCTGCTACATTTCAGTCCTATAACGGGAATTTATAAATTCTGTCATAATCCACTTCAAATCTCACTTACTTTTCTCAACAACCATGAAGTATATTATTATTTGCATTTTCTATAAGGAAATCGTCTCAAGGAAGTTAAATGTCATGCTATAATTCACATTTAAAATACAGTATACTTACATACTTAACCACTGAAAAACCTGGAAAAAACAAAACAGCTTCTAAAATAAAAAATACCTTTCACAACTAATAAATACTCTTTAGCATTCTGGTAAAAAAATATTAGCTAATTAAAAACAAAATTTAAACAGGGCATGTGGTAAAATTCTATGAGTTGTTTATTGGCAATTACTGATTCTTGAATCATAGGATGTTAGAACTGAAAGATTACATAGATCATCTGAGATAGGATCTCATTGTTAGAGATGAAAAAACAGAGGCACAGAACAGTTAAGTCATGCCCAACATTCTAGGACTACTTTGTGGGAAAGCAAGAACTACAATTGAATAGATAATGCCCTGGTTCTCAACCTAATAGTTCATTCAAATGACAGTGGTTGTTCTTATCTGCTATGGTTTGAATGTGCTCCCCAAAAGTTCACATGTTGGAAACCTGGTTGCCATCCTGGGGGTTTTAAGAAGTGGGACCTTTGGGATGCGATTGGGTCATTAGGGCTCTGCCCTCACAAATGCATTAATGCCCTTATCTCAGGAGCTCTACCCCTTCCCTCTGTCTTGCTCACTCTTGCCCTCTGCCTTGAGATGACCCTTGCCAGATGCTAGAACCATGCTCCTGGGCTTCCTAGCCTCCAGAACTATGAAAATAAATTTCTTTTCTTTATAAACTGCCCGGTCTCAGGCTTTGTTATAGAAAATGAACTAAGACACTATCAAAGAATTTTATTATATCCAAAGGGAATAGCTAACAATTATCCATTGGATTGAAGGAATAAACACTAATACAATTTCTCTTTCTGTTAAGCTTAGAAAATATTCTGTCTATAGGCACAGAAATTCTAGAGTTGACAAATTTTAGGTAAAAATCTATAAAGTCTATAAAGTACATTTACATGTCATTTTTTTCCACTAGTTTTTCAACTTAACAATACATTCAGTATTTCTGTCCCATTCTACAGAAACTATTTTCTTATATATGGCGCAAATGGGGAAACTTCTAATGTGTGCCAGCAAGGACTTACAGACTGTGAGTTCCTGAAGGAGCCCTAAATTACTCATTTCAGTATTCCCCAATGCCTAGAGCAGCTAGAGTAGAACTATATCACATGCACATCTAACTTATGTGCTCTGGAGAGAGAGGGAAACAGAGGGAGTGGAGGGGTGGGGATTTAAATTGTGTAGGCAATTCTACACAACATTCCAGTGAGTGTGTGCTTTGGAGTGAGGGTGAAATGGGAGAGGTAAATGCACCATCCCCTTAATTGATCTCAGTTCCCATGCCTCTCACATCTTGCCAGACTGTGATTCTAGTGTTTATAGTCATGAATATTATGCAACATGATTCCTATAAACATATGCCAACTACTTCATTTTGTGATCAACTAGTGGGAGAAAAGCTAGCAGAGTTGGATTAAAATACTTTGCTTAAATATTGTTCTTTATGTGTGCTGTACAGTATTTTCAGAGGTTAGTTTTTAATAGATTACTATTACATTTTGCTTACTTTACAAACAAACCCTTGTGTATACAGGGATTTCATGACAGTAAATTTTCTATAAATGGTACTGCTAAATGACTATAAATATGAGATACTGAATGATGTTTCACTTTTGCAACGTAAAGACATCATATAAGGTAAAAGAAATGCAAATCGAATATGGTTCTGAAGTTTAAACATTTTAAAAGCAAAATTATCATTTGTTTTGCATTTTTAAAAAGCACTGTTACATACGAATTAACCCTTAAATACCTAAGACATCTTACCTTTCAGATGTTCTAGTTTTATATTTCTAAGTTTCAGCACTTCATCTGTAATCTTCTGTATCAGGAAGTTCTGTGTTTTTTCTCGCCGAATAGATTCAACAAGGGTGTCTAGTCCTTTGGGGTTTTCTTGTAAGTAGTCTAACAATTTTCCAGCCCTTTTCCTACTTGATGTTCGGCAAGAAATTTCTTCAGTGTCTTCTCTACTGAGTATTTTTTTTGCACGCAGATGATCAAAATGTCTCTCAGCTATGATTTTCTCACACAAGTACACTCGCAAATTTTCTAAAGCCTAAAAGACATAAAATAAAATATGCTTCAATGTTATTTTGTAACACCTAAGAAAATCACATAAGTGACTAATTATTAGTTAGAAATCTGGTGTGAGACCATGTTCTAAAGTCAGGAGCTCAGGTCCTCTAAAAGGCATGCTAGTTAAGATGAAGATCCAATTAGGTCCAGACATTCCTCACTGCTCTGATCTAATCTTCACAACTAAAATGCAAGACCAGGCTGTTGTGAGGAGGAGTCAGCTAAATCTAGGGGGCCTGGTTCCTTGGAAATAGGGGAGGTCTGCTGAGGGTCACCTTCAGGAAAGATGAAAACACAAAGACTACTACTATGTATTTTAGGTAGCATTTAGCAAGCAATTCAGGACCAGGGAGGATAACTTACTGAGAGGCCTCAAAGTTTATAACTTTGTCATGTTTGTTATTATTTCATCTCCCTAGAGTAAAACTGTTAAAAACAAAAAACAAAACAAGGCACATGAACTAAAAGGGCCCATAAATGTATCTGTCTTCAGGGTCAGTTGGAAAGATAATGCTCTAACTCGGTGAATCCGTCTTTGCGGAAGAGAAATAGAAGGCTGTGTGGGGAGAAAAACCTGAAGAACAGTGAATGTTGGAAAAAACTGAAGAAGAAAAAAGAGACCACAGAAAACAAGCCTAGACTTGAGAAGTACCTAAGGGGCTTAATTAGTAGAAAATCCATGTTGGTCTCAATAAATGACATGAATGGTTTGATGCCAGTGACCGTATTTTGATAGGGAGTTAAGTAACTTATCCTCTGGGATATCATATAATGTAAAATGTTGTAATGTAATATGTAAAATGTTATAAATTTTGCTTTTAAAATGTTTAAAAGAACCATATTTGATTTGCATTTCTTTTACCTCATATGACGTCCTTATATGATGTCCTAGGAGGATGTTATCCTCCCAGAGGATAAGTTTCTTAACTCCCCTCTGCCTGTTTCCTTATCTGGCTGTTATGAAGAATAAATAAATTAACACAGGCAAAGTGCTTAGAAAGTGCCTGGAACACAGTAAATGATCAATGCACGTTGGTAACGATGGCAAAGCTAAAGGCAATGGAAGATCTTAGATGTAGTCTAGTGCATGGTGGCAGGGAGTAAGCCAGGTAAAGCGTTCCCGTGGTTCTAGGGCTACTCAGTGCTCACATTCATTCACTTATTCACGCACATTTTACATATCTCAATTCCTAATCTGCCAAGTGCTGAGTACTGAGTATGCAAAGATGAATATGATTAGCAAAGGGATTACAGTTTAGTTAGGGAATATATATTACACAAAATAATTGTAAGACAATGTGATATGGCCCAGAAAAAAGATTATAGGTCAAGTACTGCGGAAGCACAGAGTGAGCAATTAACTCTATTCCCAGGACCCGGGAGATTTAAAACCTCACTGGTTGCCATTTTTACCACCTACATGCTGATGATTCCCAAATTTATGTGACTGAGACTTTTTCTAGGCAATCCAAAGGTATTTCAAATTCGACATGCCCCAAACCAAGTTTTCTTCCCCTCTCCTTTTCCTTTGATACACTCATTTGGGAGTACCACCATCCATCCACCCCATCTATAAACCAAGAAGTCATCTTTGACTCTTCCTCTCTTTCACTCACTTGCCGCATCTGATCTCCCACTTACTGTATCTAGTTTGCCCCTTCACTTCATGTCTTTTGTTAGCAATGCCCTACAATCAGTCCTTATCATGTTTCACACGGACTAGTAACACAAATCTAGCTATACTTAACTACTTATTTCCTCCTTCTCAAATTTCTCCATTATATATCTATTAGATCTCCCAATTTTTCAAGAGAAAATGGAAATCTGAAGTGTTATATGTCATTAATTTTTCAAAAATTTAGAACACTGTGTTCTTCCCCTGACTTAAAGGACACAGTTTCTCAACTATGGCAGAATAGTAGAGAAGTTAAGAGCATGGCTTTAGAATTAGACCAATCTCAGTTTAAATCTCGAATCTGCCATATATTCTTTGATATCCGGAGCAAGTTTCTTCACCACTCTAAGATTCAGGTTCCTTATTGATAAAATAATGATTAAAAGCTTAATTTACAGGACAACTAGGAGGGCTAAATGAGATAGTGTATATGAAGGCTTGGCACAGTCTCTGATACACAGTAAGTGCTCAAAAAATAACTTTGATTACGACAGACAAAGTTCTTGATAATATAGCTCTTGGCTACCTCTCCAGCTTAAACTATCACTATCTCTGTCCTGGAACTTTATGCTCTATCTAAAATTGCTGTCTGTGACTCTACATTTCTTTGTTGTTGCCTTTGTGTTATTTTCTTTTCTCATACCCTACCTACCTCCCTATTCATCCTTTAAGATTCAGGTCAGTAATCATCTCCTTTGGAAAGCTTTGCCTTAACACTCCCCAGAATGAGAATGACATTCCTTTGTCCCTGTAGTACCCTGTGTACACATTTCATCTTTTTATTTACCAGGACTTCACCTCATCTCCCAATTCATTCCCAGACATTTTCATTCTGCCCCACTATTCTTCTCAGTCACCAATGACCTCCTTATTACCAAATATTTTCAGTCTTCATCTACTTGACTTCTCAGCAGCAGGAACACAGTTGACCATTCCTACCCTGAAACACTCTTCTTGTCTTACATCAATACCACATTCTCCTCATTTTCTTCTGATCTCTGTGGCTATAATTTCTGAAACACTTTTTAAAACTCTTCTCTTTAGTCAGGCATGGTGGCTCACGCCTGTAATCCTAGCACTCTGGAAGGCCAAGGCTGGACGATCGCTTGAGGCTAGGAGTTTGAGACCAGTCTGAGCTAGAATGAGATCTTGTCTCTAAAAAAAATGTAAAAATTAGCTGGGTACGGTGGCATGTGCCTGCAGTCCCAGCTACTGGGGAGGCTGAGGCAAGAGGATCGCTTGAGCCCAGGAGTTTGAGGTTGCAGTGAAATATGACAACGCCACTGCACTCTAGCCTGGGTGATATCGAGAGATCCTGTCTCAAAACCAACCAAAAAACCCCTCTTCTCTTTAAAAGGTTTTAAAACCCTCTTCTCTCCTAGCTGTCAACTTCCTGCGTGAAATCATTCAATCCTACACTTACATTTCTAGTGCAGATCTCTCTTCTAATCTTCTGACTTGGCACATCTCATTGCTGGCGTGACATTTCCACTTCCTAATCCTATTCCATTCTCTTCCTCAACTCCCACATTCAATCCATCAACAAGTCCTATTATTTCTATTTCAAAAATACATCTGGAATTCTCCTCCTTCATCCATCTCCACTGCCTTCACCCTGATTCAAATCACCATCATTTTTCATCTGTATGAATTCCAAGAGTCTCCTCGCTGGTTTTCCTGCTTTCACTCTTATTCTCCGTAGCCCACAGAACAGGCAGAGGGATTTTTAAAAAAATGTAACATAATTCTTCAACAAATCTCTACTACATTTGGGAGTTAAAAAAAAAGCCCCAAAACACTTTATTACCATCTACAAAGCCTTTCATGAACTGGCTCTTGCCCACCTTCCTAACTTCACTTCAGGTTACCCTCTGCCTGCTTCCATTTTCCCCAAGTCACCAAGGTCTTGCCTGTTTTAAGTTCTTAGCAAATTCTATTCTGCCGAGAATGCTCTTCCCCTAGTTGTCATATCCTTCAGGAATCAGTTTAAATGTAACCCTCCCCTGATCATCCTGTCTCCAGCAGATGTCCCTGTTTATTATCTGAGCACCATTTGTCTCCTTCACAGAACTTACCATAATTTGCAATTATACATTTATTTGTTTTCCACTCTAGTGACCTATGTTTGAAGCAGGCAGGAACCAGGTACGTTTTGTTCAACATTGTATATCCTGTACTTACCAGAGCACCAAGTAGATAGTGTTTTGGATGAATGCAAAATTCATTGCATTTATTTTGTTATTTAAATTATCATTTATGTCTGTCTCCTCCTCCCCACTCCCCAAGAAATCGAGCTATTTTCAAATAAGGATTGTTTTAGTTTTAAATTTTTGAACTTTTAGAACCATCTACAGCATCAACCTGACAGTAACATGCTATCAATATTTATTAAATTGCACTCAATCCAACTAAACAGATGAAATAAATAGTTGGGAAAGGAGGTAGGAGGAGATAGTGAAGAAGTGGGAGTTACCAGCAGGATGGGTGGTGGTACACCATTCACCAAGCCAGAGAATACAGCAGGAGCAGCAGGTAGCTTTGGGTGAAGGACTGACAAGGTAAGCAATCTATATGATATAAAAGTAGCTTTACAGTAGACATTTGGAAATAAGGGGCTAGAGCTCAGGGAGAAGGACGTCCAAATATGTGGATAATTTTAAAACTTCTAAGATCATAAAACGTTTTGAAAGTATCAGGGAAAAATTTTTTAAAAAAAAGCATGCACGCAATTTTTTCGTAGATCTTCCGAAACCCATCCATGGTTTCTTCAAGGTTATGAATTTCTGATATAGGTGTAAACTGAAACCTTGAAAATGGATGACATCAATAAACCAACAGAAAAGTAAAAGCCTGCAAACCACTCTTCACATCTGTATATGTGTTCAGGTCTTATTTCCTTCCACCTGTAATTTCTCAGATTCTGTTTTATCAGTTGTAAAATGGGAATGGCAATTATCTCCGTTAGAGGTTGCTGTAAAGATTAAGGAAGAACACTGTAAATTGTGTGACACAGCATCTGGAACATAAGAGGCCTGGCTCTTGAAGTTCAAAGTTTTACTGGCTGTCATCTTAAATAAGACAACACTTATTTATTCTATAGTAGTTATCAATGTTCCTGTCTTATCTCAACTAGAATGCAAAGCAGGGGCCAGATTTTCATTTTTTTGTATCCTTCCAGGCCCAAGGACAGTACATTCCACGTAGTAAGTGCTCTATAAATCTCGACTGAATGAGGAAACTAAGTCCCAGTCATATCCAGTTTCCTTCTGCTGGTGAGTCATACCAGTTGTAATTACCAGTACAGTGTAATAAACCTTACAGGGGAGGGAAAAGGAACGGATTTGGAGTAGATGAATATTTAAAAAGTTGTTGTCCTGTCCAGTTCACAAAGACGATTTTGTAAAAGTACTGAGGTGTTAAGTAAGAATATACTTCATGTTGAGTTTCTGTTTTTAATTTGAATTAATATAAAGTATTTCAGTGGTACTCATATAGGTCTCATTTGGCAAAACAAATAACTAAAAGCAAAGGAAAAAGAAATGTCATACCTCAACAAAGTCATTCTTTACAAATTAATACTAAGGTTTGTGCAGTGCTGCACTTTCCAAGGAGAAGAGCATAATTTAGCTACTGCATAATTTCAGCGTTTACCTGTACATGAATTCTTAGCTACATGCATTCATTTCCCCCATGCCCCATTTAAATATGCGGGCGTTTGCTTACTAGGGGAATTCCAGGTTGTGCTTTCAGCTGCTGAGCTCCTCCCAGCCCCTTTTGCAAAAGAGTTTCACGTTTTTGCTCCATCGCTTGGGATCCTTTTGTTCTGGGCTGAGACAGCAGCCTAAGCAGCCTGTCTCAAGGATGAATCTGAGCTGCCGATCCCTAAGAAAGTAGCTCCAAAAGCGCATAGAGGGGAAATCACAAGGGGTGAAGGGTGGGTAAGAAGCTGACTGCGAAGAAACGCTCTATTGGACAAGGTCTCAAAAACCCAAGCCCTGCGTTCAGAGATTTAAAACGTAGATGAAAGGTCACTGGACAATCACTTCCACCACAGTCCCTCGGAGGTAGGGCGTGCCGCGGTCCTCCCATGCCCGGACCTTCCGCTCCTCCGGCCTAGAGAGAGGATCCTCCTCGTCCTCAGACTGGGACTCCGGGTTTCCGCTTTCCTCTCCCGCGGGGCTGCAGCCCGCCCCCGCCCGCCCGGGGTCCTCAGCGGCGCCAGGGCAAGGTCGCGCTACTCACATCCTTCTTCACTTCAGTTAAGTCCTCCTCGGTGAGCGACAGCGCGGTGGGCTCCATGGTGGAGGCGGGAGGACGGCGCTTCTTCCGGGTCCGGGAGCTTGGCCGCGCCGCCCAGCCCTGGCCGGAGGCTTCGGCCTCCGGGCAAGGGGGAAGGAGAGGAGGCAGAGTGGGTCGAGAGGAAAACAACAGCACCTCCGAAAACCAAGGGACTCGGGGGTCAAACCGTAGAGCTTCCGGCTCCGCCTCCGGCGCTGCTAATCTACACGTTGCGCCGCGGAGCTCAGAGCTCAGCTCCTTTCCTGTGTTAGAGGCTCAGGCGCAGGTACCGCCCCTCGGCGAGGAGGGTCCGTCGGCAGAGCCCGCCTCATCCCTGCGGCAGCCAATTGGTGTCAGTCCACGGGCCAATCCCGTCCCGCTCCTGGGCCAGAGCCCTTCCGGGTGGCTCGGCCCACAGCGGGCGTCACCTCCAGCCACGCCTGCGCAGGTGGTGGGCAAATGGCCTCGGGTTCATCTCCCAATAAGGAGTCGTTTCCGTGGGTGGGGCTCGTCGCCGCCAGGCAACCCATAGCGCCGGCCCTCGCCTACTGCTCCCTTTGGTGGTGTACCGTCTAGGCTTGTCAGTACCTTGGGATGCCTCCCTTTTTCCCAGACCTTGCTCTACATTTTCCTGTTCCTGTGTTTGCCCAGTCAAGTTTTTAAATTGCTGTAAATTGCTGTTTTGGTCACCCACAAACAGCCTAACTACAACATTAAAGAAAGTTTTGAAAAGAAAACCACCTATAATCCTCACCGCTTTAACAGCTAGTTTAATGTTTGCATACTTTTTGGTCACTGTTCATCATAAACTTTTCTCATTAATTAATCTGTGTAATGGAGATATACTTACCTCCGAGGGCTGCTGGGATTATAAAGTTCTTAGAGGAACTTGACACACAGTACATACTAATTTATTTATTTATCATTGTCTTTTATTACTAAAACATTTATTGAGTCCTTATTAATATATTATAGGACTGTTTCGCTGTAAGAGTTATCCATTTTATTGGAGGAAACTGATGAGCAGACGACTATTCCCAGACCGTATTCTAACTACTGATAGCAATTTATGCAAAGCAACGGGGGAAATGTGGGTGAGAAGCTCCAGATAGAGCCCTGGGCCCAAGACGGTTGTTTGGACAACATGCTAAATAAACTAGATGGTATTTGAAGCTACAGGGTAGATAAAAATGACAAGAGGACCAAGGACAAACTTGGAAACCCCAACATTTAAGGGAAGGGAAAACAAAAGAATCAGAAAAAAAAATGTTGCTAAAGCCACATCAATGTAGCTTTGATCACAACATAGGGATTCTGATTTTTACATTAACATTGTCATGTGTCTTTTTCCACATTGATACACAGTACAAGTGCAGTTTTTTTCTGATTGCTTAATTTTCCATCATCTTGGCATAACCTGATTTACTTAACAATTATTCTTTCATTTAACAGATATTTACTGAATGTCAACTGTGTGCCAGGCACACTTACTGGGGAAAGAGCTGTGAACAAAACAGATAAAAATCCCTTTCCTCATGAAATTTGTATTCTAGTGTATGTGTGTTTAGGGCAGGGGAGGTAGACATTTGAAAATGTTTGTGTAAGCTATTTAGTATATTTGAATATGATAAATGCTAAGAGGAAAGGGAAATAAAACGGGGAAGTAGGATGATGCTGTATAGAGTGGTAAGATTTAGAATAGGGTGGTCAGTGAAGACCTCCCTGAGGAGAGAGATTTGACTTACTGCTTAAAGGCAGTGAGGGAGTGAGCCATGCAGGCACATGGAAAAAGAGCATTATGAGTACAGCGAACAGCCACTGCAGCCTCCAGTGTGGCTGGAAGGAGGTGAACTCCTTGTGTGCCACCATAAAAGTTTACTCTAACTTTGCTCTGAGTCATATGGGTTTATTCTGAGTCAGACAGAAAGCCACCAGAGGATTCTGAGCAGAGGAGTGACACAATCTGATTTATGATTTGAAACGGGAGCACTTTCACTGTTGTGCTAAGGGGAAGGAAGGCGGGAGAGGGGAAACCAGTCAGGGAGCTATTGCTGTAACCCAGGTCCCAGAAGGTAGTGGTTCAGACCAGGGTGGTAGCTGTGAGGATGGTGAGACCATTTTGAACAGAAGTGGGGAAACAATTTGATTTCATTTTGAAAGCATCACTCTGGCTGCGAGGTAGAGAGTAAACTGTGCTGGTAAGGGTGGAAGCAGAGAGACCAGCTGGGGGCCACCACAGCCATCCAGGCACAGATGACGGTGGTGTGACCAGGGTGGGAGCCGTGGCAAGTACTTCCCATTGTTCCCTTAAACTGTTCTCAGGTTTTCATTGTTATTGGTCACAAAATTGTTTATGTATGTATTTCCACCCTTTTTCCTTTTGAATTATCATTGGCTTTGCATAAATTCCCAGGAGCAGGAGTACAAAGCCAAAGGAAATGCTTTTTATGGCTTTTCATATATATTTCCAGAGGTTCTCCCCAAAAGAGTTGTGTTAGTCTATCCATGTGTGGGAATGAACTGTTTCGCCACAACCATGTCAGGGCTGCTGCTGAAGAGGATTCAGAAACCATCAAGGCAAATGCATTGAATGCTACCAATTTAACATACCCATTTTGATCCAGCCATTTTGAGGTTGCTTTGATACCATTGTTCTTTTTTAAATGAAACATTTTGAACCTACTAAACGATAAAGAATAATATTACAAATACCCTATGCTGACTACCAAGATTTAACAAATGTTGATACATTGCCACATTTGCTTCTGTTGTGGCTTTTGATTACCCAATGTTGGTAGCAGACACTCTGATTCTTGAGCATTCTTTCATGCCCTTGCTGTACTTCTGATTCCTTCCCTGTCTTTGACCGTCATTTCGGTTTTGACACTTCCAACCTTCTAACCTCAGTATTCACTCATTTATTTAGTTAGTCAACTAGGAAGTGTCTGTTCTGTGTCAGAAATGCGAGTTATAGAATGAGGATCAGGGATGGGGGGCACTGAATGAGGATCTTGGGAATTTTTTATAGCAGAAAGTTTAATATTTTGCTTTTCAGGCTATGTCTCAGTGTTCCCAAGATGAATTGCCTGGGTCAAAGCAGCCACATCTGAATGCCATGTGCCTAATCATAGAGCTAATTTTTGGCAGGCCTTGCAGTTCCCGGTCCTTCTTGCTTTCTAATGCATCACGTTTCCTTTGTTAGCAAACTCATTTCCACTTTTCTGCTAAATCACAGGCCAGACTTTAACGAAGGTTGGCCATATTTTCAAGACAGCCACGCCCATTCTCTACCTTGCAATATTCCACCTCCTCCTCACCCCCTAACACAGCCTCCATCCACACCTCGACTTCTGGGTACACCATCTGTCTTCTACTGTGAAATACAAGGCATCCAATAAATGCACTGTGGAGGATGCAGTTTAGGTGCTACAAACACAATGTAGCATATCATAGTGGTTAAAAACAGGGATGTTTTGCATCTGTCAGACCTGGGCTAGTGTATTAGTTTCTTAGGGCTGCCATACTGAATTACCACAACTATGTGACTTAAAACAACAAATATTTATTGTCTCACAGTTTTGGAGGCTGGAAGTTCAAAATTGGCAGAGTCATACTCTCTTTGAAGGCTCTAGAGAAGAATCTTTCCTTGCCTCTTCCTAGCTTATGGTGCAGTCCTTAGCACTCCTTGGCTTGTGGCAGCAATAGCTTCAATCTCCACCTTCATCTTCACATAGCCTTCTTCCCTGTGTTTCCTCCTGTGTTTCTGTACCTAAATTTCCTTCTTCTTATAAGGACCCCAGTCACTTGATTTAAAGCCCACCCTAATTCAGCATGACCTCAACTTGATTACATGTGTAAAGACATTATTTTCATATAAGATCACATTCTGAGGTTCCAGTGGATGTGAATTTTCAGGAGATGCTATTCAACCCAGTACAGCTGGATTTGACAATTATTAGCTGATTAGCTAGATGATTTGGGAATAATTAATAAGCATTCAATAAAGATAATGATTATGAGAACACAGAGAGAGGGAAGAGGAAACCATTTCTGATTGATAAGACAACATGAAAGAGGAATATTTAAGCTGGGCAGGAAGACTTTAATAGGTAGAGTTTTAACAGCTTCTTAGTGATTTATTCCAAACCTCCTGCCAGATAACAATGCTGTGCTGAACAACAAATTCTATTCTAGGTGACTGTGAATTATAATTATAGGAATATAATTATATTCCTGTAAATGGATGGAGGATAAAAGTGGCCGGTTCTGAGACAGACACTCCTAGGTTTTAATGGCAAGATACTATGTGATGAAATTCAGATATTTTGGCATAGGGACTTTGTGAAGATTCCAGGTGGTCCTATCTCCAGGGACAGCTTCCGGCTTAGGAAAGGAGGAGCAGGAGGGTGCAGAGTGGTGGCTGTGGACGTAAGCAAATGCCCTGAGGACATTCACAAGTGTGTCCTGAGACTAGATAGTTGCTGGGGCTGATGAGGGAACCTGAGAGAAGGGAGCATTCCCTCTGCCTTCTCTTTAGAAGGCTGGTTTGAAGAGTGTAGACAGGTGGACAGACACCTGGTATTAGAGGCCTGTATGTTTGGAGGCCACAACTTTATATACCAGCTAGGGGATACTGAAGGAGGAGCTGTATCTCCCAGTCTTGCAACTGCCTGAAAAGAAATAATCACTAGCAATTTATTTCACACCCACTCTGAGCCAAGCACTTTATAGCTGCTGTCTCCATTTACTCCCTATAGCAGTCTTTAGAGGTAGACTTTCTTATCCCCACTTTACAGATGAGAAATCTGAGGCTTAGAAAATATGATTTGCCCAAGGCCATTCTCCCACCAAGTAGCAGAATCAGGATTCCAACTCAGCTCTGTCTGATAACAAGGCCAATGTTCTTAATGACTAGCTGTGGACTGAACTAACTACTTCAGGACACAATAATTCAGAGAAGCTAGGATACTCAAGCATTCCTTGGGGCAAGGCCAAAGGTACAATGCATATAGATCGGTTCTCTAGGCCTCAGGAAGGAAAAAGAAAAGCCAGGAAACTTATTCTGGGATTTTCAACTCCCTAAATGGGAAAGTTAGCACTCGAGGATTGGCAGGAAAGGGACCCCTCAGGCCCTTGAAGGATCCCATAACTGTAGGCTGGTAAGAGCATCCTGAGAACCGAGAGCAGGAGGGCAGGGTGACTTCCCTCAAAATCAGTCTTTTTCCTTCCCATTAGCCACAGTTGGAACTGGTGGCTCTCAGTCTGAACTACTTTTTAGACTCACTTGGGAGTAGATGTCCAAGTCCCACCCAGATCAACTAAAATAATTCTCTGGAAGCCTGAGCAGCGGAAGTAATTATTTCTTTGGTAATGTTTTTTTTTTTTTTTTTGTGACAGAGTCTCACTCTCTTGCCTGGGGTGAGTGCCGTGGCATCAGCCTAGCTCACAGCAACCTCAAACTCCTGGGCTCCAGCAATCCTACTGTCTCAGCCTCCCAAGTAGCTGGGACTATAAGCATGAGCCACCATGCCCGGCTAATTTTTTCTATATATATTTTTAGCTGTCCAATTAATTTCTTTCTATTTTTGGTAGAGACGGGGTCTCGCTCTTGCTCAGGTTAGTCTCGAACTCCTGAGCTCAGAACGATCCGCCCACCTCGGCCTCCCAGAGTGCTAGGATTACAGGCGTGAGCCACCGCGCCGGGCCCTGGTGGTTGTTATCTTAAGTGAAGTAAGCCAGGCACAAAAAGACAAATATCACATGTTCTCACTGATATGTGGGAGCAATCTGGTGAAGAAAAAACCAGGAACTTGCTAATGCGTTGGGTGTAAAGTGTGGGAGAGAAGAGTCAAGGATGACTCCAAGCTTTTGTCCTGAGAAACTGGGCATATGGCGGTGCCATTGTTAAATACGGATGACTGAAATTTTGTAGGGAAAATCAACAGTTTAGTTCTGAATATTGAGAATCAGTTGACTTATGGACCAGAAGTCCTGGCCAGAGCTATCAGCAAAAGAAAGAAATAAAAGGTATCCAAATTAGGAAAGAGGAGGTCGAACTACCGCTTTTCGCTGACTATATGATCTTGGATCTAGAAATCCCTAAGACTCCACCAAGAGACTCCTGTAATTGATAAATAAATTCAGCAAAGCCTCAGGTTACAAAATCAATGTATACAAATCAGTAGCATTTTATACACCAATAACAGTCAAGCTGAGAGTAAAATCAAAGGTTCAATACAATTCACAATATCCACAAAGAAAATAAAATATGTAGGAATATACTTACTTAACCAAGGAGGTGAGAGATTTCTACAAGGAGGACTACGTAACACTTAGGAAAGAAATAGTAGATGAACACAAACAAATGGAAAAACTATCATGCTCATGGATAGGTAGAATCAACATTGTTAAAATGTCCATACGGCTCCAAGTAATTTACAGATTCAATGCAATCCTCATTAAAATGTCAACATCATATTTCACAAATCTAGAAAAAATAATCCTACACTTTGTTTTAGTGTCTACAATAAGAGTATCCTGTATCCTGTCTGCATTATTACTAGTGAGATACATATATGATATATATTCTATCATATCTATATGAGTGTGTGTGTGTGTATATATATATATATATATATATATATATAATCTTACCAATTAGATTGTAAGAATTTTGGAGAATAAAGAGATAGAGTGCTATTTCTCTTCCATAGCTCCTGTCCTTTCGAGCTTTGTATAACAAGTATGAAAGCCAGATTCTATCACTGCCACTGTCTCAATGCATAAATGACTTAGTGAATTAATTTGTAAATTCAAGTGGTATGAATTATGGTTAAATTGGTGATTGAAAGAAATAAAGTAAAAAAAAAAAAAAAGAATTCTTTCTCAGTTCATCCAGGGAAATCAAGAGAGGAAAGTTAGATATTTCTTATTAATTATAGAATATTAATTCTATAATTGAAATTACTCATCAGCCATATATTTCTTCTCAAAATCAAAGTGCATGTGAAAAGAAGAATATTTGTATTTCTCATCTCTTTCATTCTATGAAAAATAGGTGGGATTAAAAACAAAACAAAAAGACAACGTTCTAAACCAGTGGTGTCTGCTCAGCTGCTGTGTTGATTTCAAAGCCATTTGTAAAACAGCAATGCCACCTGTTGGATAGAAGCAAGACTGTTACAATTTTTGTTTGTTTATTAGACAAATGTTTATTTACGCCTCCTCTAGGCAGTGCAAAGCGTTGGGATGCAGTATAAGAAAGAAAAAGAATAAAAATGTCTCCACTTGGAAAAGTCTTCCTACCTAGTAAAACAAATGGAAGATCATTTCTAGTCATAGCACATGGACAAGTGTCTCTTTTAAAACCTGACATTTTTTTCTCCCAAACTCGTCCAGGAATTACATGCTCCATCTTGACATTTGCTCTATTGCTCCTTCAAACTCCTTTTATGGGACTGCCGAAAATAAAAATAGTATTCTATAACACCTGTCACTCAATTATAAGGAGACATTACTTTTAACAAATCAGATAATTCTTTTAACAAGTCCACAAAGATGATTCCCTATTTGTGGGCTTCAGCAGCTTTGCACTTCTCTCTTCTTGTCAGTGCTACATAGTTATAAATTTCTGAAGTGTTCTAAATAAAGAAAAATCAGCCTGATACTCTTAGGGGGATGACATGTGGATCTTAGTCCCTGACCTGGAAAATCAAAATATTTGCTTTGTTTACAACAGACTGTCTTCAGATTTGGAAATTTATCACCACTGCTCAAAATGGCACCTTGCCACTTACTAATGCATTAGTCTAAAGATGAAATACTCAATGCTATCTCTTTTCTGTTGCTAGCAAGTGAATGACAAAGCAACTTTTAGCTGGGCTTCAGGCAGCAGAGAAAATCTGGAATTGCTTGCTGGCATTGCCACATTTATAGAAAACCCAAGAGGGCAGAGCAGGTGGGTAATAAGAATCATATTATCAAAGAAAGAAAGTCTAAAGAAACAGATCTTTCAAAAAACGGAAGAGATCTAAAGGAAACAGGCATCTCTTTTTTGTCTTTGGCAAAGATATTTTCTCTAGAACCTGTTTGGATTGATTTCCTGGCAACAAAGATCATCCCACTAGGGTAAATAAAAAGATCGCTGTGCATTCCGAATAGTGGATGCTAGTTGTGTGTTTGTACAAAAACACCAACACAAAGCAAGGTGCAATGTTATGTGAGTGGTATGAGTGATTTGAGAGTTTATAGGTCATAAAAATTTCATTTGAGATAAACAGGGAAGACTGGCATGAGGAAGCTCAAATTGGAAAGATGAGGGCGAAGAATAGCTGGAATCCAATCAGAAACAGAGAGCTAGACCATGGGAGTCATCAGATCTATTTTTTCCACTTCTTATTGTTCTGGGTACATGGTACAATTATTGTTCTTATTGTTCATGGTACAATTATTCTTCTTATTGTTCTGGATACATGGTACAATTACATTTTCCTGCCTCATTTGAAGTTAGACATGGCTATATGACATATATCAGTGAAATGTAATGGAAAACAGTTTGTATTACTTCTGAGTGGAAGCTTTCAAAGCTAGTGTAGAAGTTGCCATGCATCTTTTTTCTACCGCAGCAATTGTGGATCCAAATGTTGAGATGGAGTTTCTCTCAATCTGGTCTCTAGGTAACCAAGATGATCAGTCTGCCTGCTGATCTGCATTGGATATATGCTTTTACTGTGTTAAGTCATCAAGATTGTGAGGTTGCTTTGTTACTGCAGCATAGCCTAGCCCATTCTGACTAATACACAGTGTTCCCATGGCATATGTAAAGTAATTAGTAATTAATAAAAGTAAAATTAAGAAGGAAAATCTTTTCACACATTTGAGGACTTGAAATCTCAATCTCTCTTCCTGAAACTTCTACCCATTTATTGCTCATTAACTAATATTTAAAAGTTGAGCTCCTTATTATATTCAGGTTCTGTGCTCTGTGTTAAGTTTAGAAAAATGGATAAGTCACAGCTCCTGCTTTTAGTTGTGTTAGGTTGGAAGACAGTCATATACATATATAATTTAGGTTGTATATATGTGAAATGGAACATATATTTGTATAAAGGCAGGATAGTGGGGCACCTAACCCGATCTAGGCAGGTAGGGTAAAGGAAAGGAAGATTCCTGGAGCATGTGATAGGTAACCTCTCATTCTAGTTTGTTAATCGTGTAGCTACTTAATCAGTTTGAATCAACTCAATTATATCATCATGTCCAAATTCCTGCATCCTTTCCATGAACATAACAGTCTTTTCTGGTGACAAAGTGAACGAATCCCCAGCATGTTTTCCCCACTCCACTCCCAACCCTATGTAAAAGCAGCAAAGTTAGAGGAATTGACCCCAGCTCTGGGCATAATACCTACCCCTTGCCGGGATCCCTAACTGAATGAAGCCTGTCAGGGAATAGCATTCCACTGATGACAATCACTAGTTAAGGAGGGGGACCATTATGAAGTAAAAAGTTATGTTCATTACTTGAGAGTGGCATGTTCATTTTTTTCTTTCCAGATATGAATGAGGAAACATGTAACTTATTTTCTGCTAGTGGACAACTTGCATCCAAGGTGAAGCCAACACTGTTGTCAGAACAGAACACCAAAAAAACCTGCATCTTTGATCATATTATTGATCTGCTAGATCAACCAATCCTGACACACACTTCCAAGCATATGGGCCAATAAATGTATTTACTCTTGAAGCCAGTTTGATTTGGATTTTCAGGTACTTGTATCTAAAACCATCATCAGTATTCAATTTGTCTGAAGCCTTATTAACGTGAAGAGATGTTATGTCTATGTTTTTATTTTTCTTCTGAACAACTACTCTAATAATATTAAGAAGGGAAAAATTTTCTTTGCTATGCTTTTTTTTTTTTTGTGAATTGATTGTGGTTCCTAGTACCTAAAGTCACATTTTCCTGAAGAAATGTTACCCACACTCACTCAGAGCATGGGTAACAGTTGGAAGCAATTCAGCTCCACAAGTAGTGATTGCATGTCTACGCTTTGCCCTGTATTATGCTTGGCAGCAAGGTACCTGCAAGGTGGTTCTGAATAAGTTGTAGCTTCTTTCTGCGACAAGCTTAAAATCCCTTGGAAGTCAAGTGCAATCTAAGGTGTTTGAGCTCCGGTGTCATATACTCAGTCTCAAAACTTGCCTTGCCTATTACGTGTCAGGCGCTATGCATACGCTGTTCCATTTAATTGTCACATTGCCCATCAAGGTCATTATTCATGAAGGAGGAAATTAAGTTCGAAGAGGTAACTAACTTTCACAAAGTGACTTGTCAGACATGATGGCTCTGAGAAATTAGTGTAAGACTAAGTCCAAAACCAGAAGGATATGCAATATTGAGATGGGATCTGAACATGCCATTAATAGGCGAGCACCTGCAATAGTCGATTTATGTCAATTGTACCTCTGTCTTGGAGATAAGCTCTGAAGTCAGAGGTGGTGCTCAGTTGGTCCTTTAGGGGGAAAAAAAGTTCTTCCAAATCAGGCAAAAGTTCCATCTGATGGTAATTAGAGCAAAAGACAAGAGTATTAAACAAGAGTTTTGGGTTATTCATCCATTCAATGAAGATTTATTATGCCTAACATATGCCAGGCATTGTGCTAAACACAATGAAGAATACAAAGATTCATTAGGTTCAGCTTCTGCTCTGAAGGAGCTATGACCTGTTAAGTTACAATAGCTGCCATGTGTCAGATGTCTACTAGCTGCTAGACATCTTTCATAAGTCATCTGGAATCCTTAAATGGCATTGCAATAGAAGTGTTTTTGTTCCCATTCTATGGATGGAGAATCTGAGACATGGAAAGGATATACCCAAGTCACACAGGTAAAGTCAAGATTTGAAAACAAGTCTAATGCAAAGCTTGTGTTCTGGTTATGGTGTGACTCAGTCATACACATAGGAAGCCTCAACATGATTGAGAGAAGTGGGCAGTGTCCAATAGGTGTTCCTTTTTTATTATTCTCCACTCCTACTGCATAACCCCGTTCCCCTCAGCATCAGTGTCCACCAAAGTGCTGTGTTTACTGTAGGTACTAGGTGAATTCACATCTTGTATTCTCAGCTGTGTGACAGAAACACTATCATCTTACCCTGCTGTCTCTCAAGTGATTGATCTTGAGGAATCTGAGGTCTGAATATGAATTTCAAGTTCTGTTGGCCATAATAGGCATTCGTGCCTCTAGCGTAGAACTAGTTATATGATTCAGACTCAAAAGTACATTTTAAACACTTACTATGTATGCTAGGCACTTCCACATACGGTGCTCCATGGCTTCCATTTTGCAAATAATGAATCTCAAAGCCGTAGTAAATTGCTCAAGGTCACTCACATTGTGAGTGAAGGTCCAACATTCAAAATCCAGTACTCTCTGTCTGGCACAGTTTTAAGTATATGTCCAAGTTTTTGATATATTTTCAAGGATTTTTCCAAGTGTAGTATATTTTCTGCTACACCAGATGTGAATGCTATTGGGTTTTGCATGGCAAGAACTACTTTTATTTAAAGATCTTACTCTTTTTCTTCCTCTTGTTCCACTTCCATTATTGCTTTCGGAATATTTTACATCTGTGCAGCCTCTGCTTTTTTCCTTGGTGTCTCATAATTGCTGGTCCTGGCTCCAAACTCTCTCCCATAACTATTCCCAGAGGCCATCCCTTACCCTGCTACAGCCTGTCGCTCAGTTAAATTTTCATGAGAAATGTCTCCTTTGTGGCATTTACCAAAGGGGAAAAAATCTCCCAAGCTTCTCTAAATAGCATAAAGTAATTCTTTTCTCATAGTCTTAAAAAAGGCTTCCCCCCCACCTTTTTCTTTTCTTTTTTTAACTCTATGACTGGTCCCATCAGTAGGACCCAGACAGTCTGCCACATGAAAACTATTGTAGTAGACTTTTTTCAAACCTTTGGTATGACTAAGACAGTGTTTTATTCTTCTTAGCCCTAGGTAATCTCTTGATAATATTTTTTTATTTTAAGGAAGAATAGAATATCAAAATTAAACATGTGATATTTATTTAAAAAATTAATATTTATGATAAAACTCAGTAGAGGTAAGGAGCTCATTGAGTACAACTGTGATAGTTTTTATGCCTTTCCTCTTACGTAGTGATTGGTAACAAATTAGATATTTTTTATATTTGTACTATAAACCCAGTCCCCCTCAAAGCCTTCAGTATGATAACCCTTGAACTCAACTGAAAAAGAGTATAAATGAGAAAAGGGCAAGGTCACTCACTGCTACGTTGAAAAGTTGTTAAGCATTTTTTGAGTTCTATCAAGAGAAACTTGGAGTAAAGTAAGACTAAGACTAACTGTTAATTGTGGAAAGTGTGTGGAAAAGCTATCTCAGTCTTTTGAGAGAATATTGAAAATCATGCTTTCAGCTAACACCTCTTAGCAAAGGAAAAGCAATGACAGGGCAGTCTGATGGACCAGTGTCTGATGCCCACTCCAGCTACTTATTAACTGCAAGTGGTTTATCTTCTCTGGGTTAATATTAGTTACTACCACACAGGATTTAAATGAAATAATGCAATGAAATAATGTAAGCAAAGCATTTAGCACAGTGCCTGTTGATCCTAAGTGTTCAGAATATATTCTAGCTGTTATCATTATTATTATTTAGATGTAAATCTTCAACTCAGTTCAAGTGGTATGACAGGACATTTCCACTTTGGTGTCTAGATACCCCTCAAGCTTATAATCTTGTATGGCAGAAGTGGGTTTTTCTGACATTAAGGTTAGATGAAAGATAAGACAAATAACATTGACCTAGGAAATAGATAAAAACTACTCATTGACACCAAGCAATCATGCATCCTCGATACATGCTTGTTGAGGCAATGAACCTTCAGTCCCTGTAAGTATAGGTGGTTAGATTTCCTAGTCGAGAAATTGATGCGGAGGAGATATCTCTCAGTCTCGCCATTCATAATCTCAGCATATATCTTTATAAATCACATGACATAAATCCAATATTTTGAGGGAAGAAAGTTTGGCAAGAAGAATTAGGAAGCTATTTGTTGACATTGGGAGTGATTTAGAGAAGAGAGCTACAAATGGAACATTTAACTGATTAGCCAGATTCTGAAACACAGGCCTTGCAACCCAGGAACACTTCACGTTTAGCTTCTTAGTAGAATTTATTAAATTCCTGTATTTATGGAGCACCGAACTAGGCAAAAAGGATGACTGGAATTATACTTCACAATCAAGGAGCTTACATGATATTTTAGAATATGTGAAGCATAGATGATCCTAAATTAATCTGTGTATCCCAAACCATTTCCAGCTTCATTATTATCAGATTTAAAATATTTGTGAACAGCAATAATAGCCCTCCCCCTCCCAAACTATGTGGACTTGCTCTGAATTTTGGAAAGCCCACTTTGTGGTCAAGCAAGCAGGCCTTGAATTTCGACACACCCAGAAAAGACAGCCAACCACCGGGCTGGCCAGCCGTTTGCCTGATAGCTGCCTCAATTTACAGATCACGGAGAACTGGGGAAAGACAGCCAGAATGAAATCCGTTTCTAGCTCCACCCTCTTCCTACCTTGACACACCATCATTTCTTTCACGAACAATTATTAGTTTTTGCCACAGTATGGCTGAATAGCAAATCACTCACAACTCAGTGGCTTATAAGGACAATCATTTATTTTCATGAATCTGTGAGTTGGCTGAGCTGGGGTGGAGGGTGAGCTTACTGGGTGTATCTGCTTCAGGCTCCAGCTCACTAGATGTCTTGATTCTCATTGCAGGTGTGTGGGCCAGTTGGGGCAGTTCTACTCCACACTTCTCATCATCCTGGGATCCCAGAGCTAGCCAAGGCAGGCAAAGGGAGCAAGAGGAAGCGTGTGAAGCCTCTTATGAAGGCCTGGATATGGAACTGGCCCATTGTCACTCCTGCCTGGAGGGTCAGAGCAAGACACATGCCATGCCCAAAATCTAAAAAGCAAAGAAATATACTCCACCCATGATGAGGCGATGGCAAGGAATGGATGCAAGAGCGAGTGAAGAATCAGGGCCAATCATTCAGCCTACCTCCCTGAATCATTCCCAATCCTGTGCTTAAAAATGTTCTCACCTAAAGAATTTGAAGTTTCTCTACTGAAAAGACATTTCTTTCTTCATTTTTTATCATCATTCAAGGGGCGTTCTAAATTCTCTTTACTTCTCCCTTTGCCAAAATCCAGAATTCTCCTTTCTATTTCCTGCTTCGAATTGGAAACTTCGTCCCCTCATCATTTATCAAAACACAATTACTCTTTGGGTTCTATTTTATTTTTAATTCTTTGGGAACCAATCTAGATAGTGTCCTTTTAAATGAATGGCATTAAGATTTGCAGTACTGCCTCAGTTCACTCTTCATAAATAATAAAGGATATAGGCTACACATAGGAACACACACTCACACAAATACACACACACACATACGCAAACTATAAAGAATATTCAAAATAAGGAAAAGCTAATTATTGGGTAGCTTTGACATGAAAATTCATGGAGAATTTGAACATTGAGTGTAACCTTGAAAGAAATTACTAAGCTTTTTAGAGCTTAATTTTTTCCAGTGAAAACATATTTTAAAAAATCAATTGCAACATTCTGTTCCCTACCCATTTGATGAGGAATTAGATGCGTGGACTGGTTAGTTTCTGATCCTTTGCTTGTTATTCACCCCAATCCTACCTTTGTCCTTCAGGTATGCAGACCATCAATGCAAAAGCAAGTGGGTGAGAGCTCACATCTCACTCATCACCATGACTAGACAGAGCTCAAAGCCCACGTAACTTTGATGGATTAGAGGTAGTATGGCTCATGTGTGTTCTCTCTGTTTCTCTGCCTCTGTGGGTATGCACATATGTGTAATTTGTGTGTAGATATAACTAAAAATAAATTGGTAACCAATTAATGACTATTAATAATCAATAAATTAGAGAATGTCTGCCTGACCACTGCTATAGTTAATAGGAGTCATTGTTCCATCAGAAGTATTTGTATTTGAGTGACTAAGGTGATATATGTTGTGCTTTTTCTTTACTTTTCTGTTTCTAAAACTTTTTAAGGCAATAGGGGAGAAGCCAATTCTTGGGTGAAGTACCCTTATTCCATGTTTCTGTGTTACCCTGACTACCTTTCCCCATAGTACTTACTATCCTGTATTTAGGTTATTAAGTATTAAATGTCTGATTTTCTTAAGTGCAAGTCTGACAGTTGAAATCTCTGACATTTCACTTTGACACCTCTTGTATTATGTTTACTGTAAAGGAACAGCCTCAGTCTTTCAAATGCACATTTTGGCTTGTGATTATCTTTCAAATTGTTTTTTAGAAGAATTTTTGTGAAACCATGGATAAGTAAAAAATTCATGTTATTTTCAGATATGAGTTCTGTCCTGGAACCAATGCAGTACAGACAGCTCGAAATATGAACGAAGTGTTTGGGAAGGATGTGGCTAATGAACGCACAGTATGTCAATTGAGAAGTTCCATTCCAATGATTTTAGTCTTGAAAATGAGCCACGTCGGTGACCTGAGACCAAAGTGGATAATGATGAGCTAAAAGCTGTAGTGAAAACTAATCCATCTCAACCTACGTGTGAATTAGCAGCAAGGTCTGATGTTACTATTCCAACAATATTGGACCATTTGAAACAAATCAGCAAAGTAAAGAAGCTGGATAGATGGGATTCTCATGAATTAAATGAGCATCATAAGAGAAATTGTCTGGAAGCTTGACTTTCTTTGCTGTCATGACATAAAGGCGAACCATTTCTACATTGTATTGTTATATGTGATGAAGAATGGATTCTTTTTAGCAATCACAAACATTTGGCACAATGATTGGATAAAGATGAAGTGTGGAAACACAGTCCAAAACCAAATATTCATCAAAGAAAAGCTAATGGTGTCTGTTTGGTGGCCCAGTGCTGGCCTTATCCATTATAGCTTCATAAAACTTGGTCAGTAGATTACAGCAGATGTCTACTGCAACTGGTTGGATGAAATGATAAGGATGCTTGTGATTAAGCAGCTGAAATTGGTCAATAGAGACAGGCCAATGCTCTTGCAAGACAATGCTTGACCACATGTTGTACAAACAACGCTGCTCAAACAATAAAAGGTGGACTTGGAAACTCTCTGTCCACTGTACTCACCAGACCTTGAACCAACTGACCACCACTTTTTCCAGGCTTTGGACCACTTCTTGCAAGGAAAAGTATTCAATTCTCAACAAGCTGTGGAAAACGCTTTCACAATTTCATCGCCACTCGCTCTCCAGGCTTCACTGCTGTCACAAACAAGCTACCATTCAGATGGCTAAACTGGGTCAATAGTTTAAGCACATACTTTGATTAACTGTACTGATTCTTGTTTGAGATATAATAAACTACACTTCTGATTCAAAATCAGACAGTTCATATTTAATGACCTAAATAATTGTCTATTCACTTGTCTCTACCCACCATTCAATCACAAACTCTGAGAAGGCAAGTAAATGTCTCTTGCTCATTGTCTTATCCCTTTGTAGTGGCTGGCATGTGTTAGATGCTCAATAAGTATTTATTGAGAGAAGTGAACATCATTCCAAATATTACACAGGACAATACAAGTAAAGCATTTTGAAAATTGTCAGTGCTATACAGCTATGTTATAATTGGCATAATTTCCATTAAAATTATCTAATGAGAAAAATTACAATAAGCAAACCACAGATTACAAATTGCCAGCCCAGATCATCTGCCAACTTTGCAAATTATCTAGTTTGGGGGTTTTACGTATTAATCTAAACATGAACTTGTACAGTGCGTACTCAGCAATGTGGTCTACAGGGCATATAAACACACTTTTTTACAGTGGGTAGCCCATACCCATTGGCTACACATACACACACAGATCCACACACTAGTGACAGATAATCTTGGACTTAGCATTGAAATGATTTCACTGTGAAACCTCCCCAGAGTTATTAAACATAACTGAGATTGAAGTGCAAAATAAAATATGAGTCTTACCAGAGGAAAAATACAGTTTTTCTCTGCATTAAAAAAAATAAGATTTTTTTTTTCCCCTGAATAATAGGACCATGATGATTCAATTTCTCCTGCACCAACCAGCATGAGCCTGTGAGACCCAGACCTGGCACATGAAAATTTCAGCCTTAAGTCAAATATTATTTCAAAGTTAATGACAAAATCTATTTTTGCAGTGATCTTGTTTAAAATATTTCCCCTTAATACTCTTGAAATGCTGTAATTGAAAGCAGTTATTTGAGATGCCCGTGCATACTTCTTTAATTATGTCCCGTACCATCTGTTTCCAATGAAAGGGCAGTATCTGTTTGCAGTTACCAATCTTATGAAAAACAGGCTTGTCCCGAAATAGATTGGAACTAAAACCAGAAAGCATTTCTTTCAGAGGCATCCTTTCAAGCCAATTAACTTTAATCATTATAGAAATGTTTATTTCCCATCTTAGTCTCTCTTCACATGTAAATTCCTTCAGGGGAAAAGATCTCTTTTTGTGACTGTTTGAATAGCTCCAATTTGGATTAATCAGAACCTGCTGGTTTATTTATGTTCCAATTGTGAATGCTGGCAGCTTTCTTGATGAAGGAGGCACACATGCCCTGCAGAGAGCAGCCAGCAGACACACACCTAGTGGTCACAACGAGTTGGCTTAACCTCCTGGGTCCCATACTGCCTTAAGCGTCAGGACCGATGAAGCCGTGTGATGGATGGGAGACCAGGAATCCTAAGCTGCATCAGTGTGAAACCCATCTCCTCAAATGAACCAGGTATCTTCTTAGAGCAAATACTCGTACGTCAATCTTATAAAAACTGTAAAAAGGCTTAGCGGCCTTGCAAAATGCATCATCTGCAGTGGTAGCTTGTCAGTGGCATTGCTCGACCTAGGACACTGTTCTTTCTGAATTGCCTCTATTCTTCGGGGAAATTTTCTATCCACGGGTCAAAAAATGATTTATGGCAAATTTTTGATAATTATTATTAAGTAGTTCTATTCGTTCATTCATTCTTTTAGAATATAAGTTCCTGAAGGGCAGGGATTTGGGGCTGTTTTGTACGCTGACCTATCCCAAGTACCAAGAACAGTGCCTGGTACACATAGAACCCCAGTGAATATTTGTTGAATTTATTCACTCTTTTAGACCCTGGGGACACACTGATAAAACACACATAAAGTCTCTGCTCCTATGGGCCTTTCATTCAACATGTTCAGTGTCTTGGACATGAAAACAAAATGGTGGGAAGACAAGACATGTTGACAGGAAAGATCTTGAAGACGGAACAGAGCAGGGACTGTGTCTTTTTCATCCCTGTGCTTAGATGCAAGGTGTCTGGTGTGGACTTGGTGTTTAATAAATATTTGATTAATTGAATTCAGCAAGCATACATGTCTTGGCCACCACCTAAGAAACCTGCCATTTACTGAGCTTTTATTAAGTCCCGTTCACTGTGATGAACGTTTCGCACACATAAGCTCCTCTAATCCTCAAAACAATGAACAATCAAAAACTCTGTGAAATATTAAATATCTCCAATGCGCGGATGAGAAGCTGAAGCTTATGTATGGAAAATCACTTGCTGGGCTCAATCGGTTAGTAAATGTCAACATGAGATTAGAAACTTAGGTCTGTCTTCATTTAAAGTTGATAACGTTGTACCCCATAATATATAATATATGCAATTACTATTCATCAATTCGAATTTTAAAAAACAAAATGCAAATAAACAAATAAAATCAACAGTCATGTATGCTCTCTGCTATGTCCTATACACTGCTCAAATTGTCCTTTGGGAAAGCTTGTCTCTAACACAACAAACTCAGAGATTTCATGGTAACATATTTAAAATTCTGAAACCACATTACTATATTTTGGGAAACAACAGTTTTCCATCTCTTCCTTGACGTTTCTGGAGTTTTATGTTCACCAGACCTCCTAATGACTGCTGTGCCCTTCAACTTGGGCTCTCTTCAGCTTGCACATCCCATGGGCTCCATTCAAGGAGCAGATATTCTTTTTGTTTCCCAGAAATCATGAGTGTAAGTAATGTTTTTTGTTTTTTGTTTTTTTTCTAGTTGAATGTTATCCTATCAGGTTGGATGGACTTGGCTTTCAATTAGAGAAAACCACTCATCTATCCCAGGCTTGCTTTCTCTGATGATTTAAAAAGAAATGTAATAAAATCCCTTAAAGTTTCACAATTTAGTCCCATCTCAAACTTTCCAGAAATCAGTCAGGATTTCCTGTGGGAATATCAAGTGAGAGACACCACAGGGTAATGCAACAAAGGGAAACAGAGAGAGGGAGGTTATGGAAAGTTGGGAAAGAGAACGGAGACGTCCTACTTGTGCAGTGGCGGAGCATCTTAACACACTCACGCTAATGAGCGGCTTCTGAAACTGTGTGGTCAAAGAGAGCGCTGGGCTCCACGTTCCCGAGCTGGAATTCAGCAGCTGTGACTCACATGCTGGGTCTGGAGCAGACTAGTGAGTTATGAACAGACTACAGGCACTAACTCTGCCTTAGAACGGCCATGATCTATTTGTCAACTGTTCATTTGTCACTTAGTAATGTCAATCACCATTTCTCTTTTTTCTTATTTATTTTTAATTTTTTTATTTCAGCATATTATGGGGGTGCAAATGTTTAGGTTACATATATTGCCTTTGTCCTGCCTGAGTCAGATCTTCAAGCAAGTCCATCCCCCAGATGGTGTGAACCACACCCATTAGGTGTGAATATACCCACCCCACCTCCCTGTTCCCATCTGCCCGACACCCGATGAATGTTATTGCTATATGTGCACTTACCATATTTCAATCTTCATGCACAGTGTAGTGCTACCCTGAGCAGGAAGTGAGAGGTATCTCTACTCAGAGGACATCCTGTTTAAATTTATTAAACACACATGTGTGTATGTGCACACACACTCACACACAAACATACACAGGGTAAAGATAAAAGCTCCTCAAAGACAAGGAATGCCAGAATGGAGCAAAAGTCAATGTGAAAACACCAATAACAACAACAACAAAAATAATAATACCATTTATTTAATGTCTACTATGTGATAAGCACTGTGCTAAGAGCTTCATACTGACTTTATAAAAACTCTTCTAGTTGAATGTTCTTATTTACAGATGAGAAAATCAAGGCTCAGAGAGACTAGCATTTTTAGGTTCCAGGACTAGAAAATGATAGAAGTAGAAGTAAATCTTGGTTCTTTCTGATTTCAAAATCTCTACTTTTTCCATATTAATGAAGTTTGTCTTAAGAATGATATCAGAGAATATGGTGCAGAAAACTCTGTTCTGCGAAGGAAACAGATTGAAAATATGCAAAAGAAGTTTAAAAAAGTAATATAGAATCTTGGAAATATTCCTTAGCTAGAAATTAGACCTAAGTTTTATTTTCTGCTACTTCTCTGATTAACTTTATAACCCTGCTCTCTAGGCTTTGTTGTAGCACCTATGTTGACAAATTAAGGAGAAGGATTTAATGCTGGTAAGGATTTCAGTGGGAGGTTTTGGTACCTACATCCTGCCCTGCCCCTGCCTTAGAATTCTCTGTGGAAGGAACCATTTGAGCAAGGCTTGAATAACCAAATGGGAACAATATGTCAGCATTTCAGTGTAGGGCTCCTTGACCAAGTCTCACTAGAGTATCTTGGGCTTTAAAGCTGCAGTAGGCCTTCCTTTCTCTGCTCCAGCTGGCACGAATAGATTTGCATAGCATGTTCCAAATGAATTTAAATAACTAGCCTCATGGATAAGAACAATCAACCTGGCTCAGCCACCCAAGTGCAAAGGAACACAGGGCCAAAAACGCAGGTGGGATTTCTCTTCTGAATGGACCAAGGCAGAAGCAGTGGATGGAGAAGAAGCAAAAGAGAAAAGTAATTTATCTCCTCCACAAACGACTTCTAAGCTGTTTGCTAGTATTGAGGGTCCGTGATCTAGGAAGCCACTGCCCATATACAACCAGGGCCAACACTGAATGAATATCATTCAAACTGAAACATGCAGTGAAATGACAACTACCTGTAAAGAAATGACAATGAGATTAAAAGCAAATTTTTAATCAGAAACAATAGATATCAGAAGATGATGGAGTAATATATTCAAGTGCTAAGGGAAAATAATGTAAACCTAGAAATTTTTATTTAAAATTTATTTAAGAGGGAAGGAAAAAAATGCAGGTTTTTTTTTTTTGTATAGTTTCTCACTGCAGTAATTAGTAAAGGATGTACTTCATTCAAGACGTCACATTTTAGAGTCAGGCAGCTTTCCTGCCCCGCCCACAACCCCATGCTACATAGCTCTCCTCTCTGCCTCCGTTTTCGCTGTGCGTTTACACACAAGGTAAAATCCACAGGGCTAAGGGGATGGGCTCACTTTGAACCATCTCTCCTTCTAGACCTTTCTCTAGATACCTAGAACCCCAGCATTTTCTGCCAAAACATCCCTGAGTCTACTTCCAGGGTCTCTTTCCTAGTCTTTTATCCCAAGAGTGGGAAGTGCCACCAGCAGTCACACCTCTAACGGTTGGGCAGAATCACAAACACGTATGTGACGTCCTTCGCGTTGTGGGACGAAGCCAGAATGAGAACAGAATGGGTACAAGCTGCAGAACGAAGGCTAGGAGCCCACTCTCCCAAAGCATGACTGTCTGGCTTGGAAGTCCAAGAAATGCAAGAAATCTAAATTTGAACCTGGTCTTCCAGATTGAAGGTATATTTCTCAAGAAGGACGATGGAACATTGTTTATATAACAATTTTTGGGCTTTATGTACTACCATTAAATATTTAGACATATGGTATGTGGGTCTCTATTCACATTCTTGCTCAAGGCTTTTTGAATATAAGGGGAAGCCTACAAGAAAAGAGAACCCACAGGGAAAGCATAGACTGCAAAAAACAACAGAGAGTATGGAAATTAATAAACCATGTCAGCAAATTAATTAATATGACTGTAGAAAAACTAATGACAAATTTTCGTGGGTTAAAAATGGTAAAACAAAACAAAATCAGGAGGGTTTTTCAATGGGGTGTTAAAGAGTGCTAGCATCCTGGTATTCAGGAGTAGGGTGCAAATGCTGAATAACTTTTACCCCATTAAAAAATTTAGAGCTAACTATGCATGATAAAACAATAAAAAGTTTAGAGTAAGTGCTAAAGGAATGGAAATACTTGGTTTCTGAACTAACAGAAGAACAGCAAAGGGGAATGCATTGAACTTTAGGAATCCAACAGAAAACAGGAAAGGGAAAAATGGAACTAAGAAATAATTGTAAAGAGAAAATAAGACAGGAGGAATAAATTCATATTTTAATAATTGAAATAAATGTACATGCAATTAAATCATTTATTAAAATATGGAGATTAACTATTCAGATAAAATAAAGAATAAAAGCTAACTATATGCTGTTTATGAGACACACAACTGAAATAAAACTATGCAGGGTGGAGATGCAGTTATGAAAAAAAGATATAGTATGTAAACTCTAAACAAAACAAAGCTTATTTTACAATGTTAATATAAGATAACAGAATTTCAAGCAAAATAGTTAATATGAATAAATTGTGATACAATATAGCAATATAAGGAGCAATCGACCAAGAAGAAGTATTAATCACGCATGTACATACACCTAAAAGCATAGTTTCTAATGAATAAGGAAAAATCTGGAATAGACATGTCCTCCATCAAAGAAGACCAAAAGTAAGCAAGGATATAGAACATTAGAAACACATATTACCAAGCTTGATCTAATATCCATATTTCTATCTTTATAGATAGTTATGAAACTATCTTTCTTTAGTTAGAAAATATACATTGTTTTCAAGAACATAAAATGTACTAAAAAAATTAACCACATAATAGCATAAAATAGAGTGAAAAAATCAATGACAAAAAGATAACTAAAGTACTTCATGTGTATAAAATTTTTAAAAAGCACTTTAAAATAACTAATGGCTTACAGGAAAAATCATAAAAATATAGAAATGTATTTACAACAAAATGATGCAAGTAGTAAATTGTGTAATTTGTTAGACTATCCTACTGCGATACTTACATAGAAGCAAGTGAAAGAAAAATTAATCCTGAAAAATATAGAAATTAATAAAGTTAGAATATAAAAAAACTATAGAAGGTACCAAAAAGGAAATGGGGGGTGCGGGAGAGGATTGTGGGAGGTTGCTTGGCGGGTACAATGTGTGTTGCTCCAGTGATCTCTGCACTGAAGGCTCTGACTTCACCACAGTGCAATGTATCAGTGTAGCAAAATTGCACTTGTTCACCACGAATACATACAGGTAAAAAATAAATTTAAAAAAGAAAGGATAGATAAATAGATGGAGTTAATTGTAGAAGAATAGAATCATATTGTTATGTCATTTCAAATAAAATATCTAACAGTTCATTTTACTTTAAGAAAAAATTGAAA
Source organism: Avahi laniger (assembly GCA_963575035.1). NCBI lineage: Eukaryota > Metazoa > Chordata > Mammalia > Primates > Indriidae > Avahi > Avahi laniger. The sequence continues at coordinate 35,489 of CAUYSK010069266.1, forward strand.
CACAAATGAATTGCTAAACTTGAGATGAAAATATCGTATGTACAAGTGCTATTACTTTTTAAAAACCTCTCTAACGTTAAAAGAAATATATGAAGATAATTAGTGCCACCTCTTTAAAAGATTGTTTGCAATTTTAGCATGTATTACCTTTTTACTACCAAAAATGAAGCAATTGGTATTACTACACTTCCTTTAATCCTTCCACCTTCTTATTTTTATTACTTGCATTATTTTTATTTGTATAAAGGTTATTACACTTATGTTTTGCAACCAAAATTTCTTCAATTATTAAATTTTATTCTATGTTTAAATGGATCCCATAGCAACCAGTTTTGTTTTTATCTAATTTTGTCACAGTTTTCCAACCCAGCTTTTCAATTTCTTTAAAAATCACTAAATTGGCTGATTTTTATTATTGAATGTTTTGGTCAAGAAGTCTTTAGTGGACTCTGTAGTTCTTTACTTTTTTCATATATGAGGTATCTGCCTTTTCTCCTAATTTCCTAAATGGCAATTTGGCTGGGTTAAATATTGAGTCTAACATTTATTCCCTTAGAACTTTATGGTCATTGTTTCATTGTTTTCTGGGTTTTTTTTTTTTTTCTCCTTGGTGACTCACTTTTTCTGCCTATATATCTGAAGCAATTCTTTTAAATTTTTTTATGTTTGGTAATTTAACAGTAATTTCTAAAATGTTTTTCTAGATGGCAGTTATTTTGTATCATCATTTCCTAGTATACAGAATTTTCCCTCTTAAGCTATTTGTTTTTCATTTCAGGAATTTTTTTGCTGTCTTGATATATCTTTACATTGTGGCAGTTTTTTACTTCGAGGATACCAATTGCCTTTATATTAGATAATCTTTATCCTTCATAAAACTCCCATCTCCTCCAATTGCTCAGATCTCTTATTGGTGATCATTTGCCCCATGCCATTGATCTGGTATTTATCCACCTCTGCTCCTTTCCTTGATCTTTATAATTTATTTATATTTATTTATAGAATCTACAGTGCTGTTATTTTCATTTGCAATCCGTTTTATTAGTTCTGTGATTTCCTTTTTCATTCTTTTGCCTCATCCCATCTTCAGACTGATATTTTTACAAAGATGTGTGTTTTTGTTTTTTTTTTTTTGTCCTATCATGAAGCACTATGGAGAAGTTTTTGGACAAGACAAGTAGAGAGAAGCAGGAGCACAGGTTTTCTCTTCCATAATATCTGAAAATGAACAGAAATTATTTTTAAAAGGCCAAAGCTCTGTGTGTGTGTGTGTGTGTGTGTGTGTGTGTGTGTAATGAAGATGAACTATTAAATCAATGAGATGATTTACTTGTGATCTGGAGGCCAAGATGATACACTTTAAAAATGTTAACATCTGGGCCGGGCGCAGTGGCTCACGCCTGTAATCCTAGCACTCTGGGAGGCCGAGGTGGGCGGATTGTTTGAGCTCAGGAGTTCGAAACCAGCCTGAGCAAGAGCGAGACCCCGTCTCTACCAAAAATAGAAAGAAATTAGCCGGACAGCTAAAAATATATAGAAAAACAATTAGCCGGGCATGGTGGCGCATGCCTGTAGTCCCAGCTACTCGGGAGGCTGAGGCAGGAGGATTGCTTGAGCGCAGGAGTTTGAGGTTGCTGTGAGCTAGGATGACACCACGGCACTCTAGCCCGGACAACACAGTGAGACTCTGTCTCAAAAAAAAAAAAAAGTTAACATCTGGGTCAAGCCTAAGTAATTAAAAATAATTTAGTGAAAGTATTATGTTATCAGAATTTTATAGTTGTGTGTGTGTCTACAGATAAAATTCTGTTTCTAAAGGGAAACTATGCAAACCAATATAATTTCTTTTAATCTAGTTTGATTAGTTCATATCAATTCAGTCCAGGTGAGGTTAGTTCAGTTCAATTTAACTGGACACAATTACTTGCTCTGACCTTAGTCCACTTTCATATTAGTGTGAGAAAGTAAAAATCCAGCCCCAGATAATACCCTTCTGTTGCCAGTTCTTTCCCTAGCCACACTCTCACTTCCCCCACTTATTCACTGGACCAGCTTTTTCCAGCCTTCATCTCCTGGACCTTTGATCCCTTGGCTTTGTGGCCCAGCTCCTGTCACCTGCTTTAGATCCGTCTTTGTTTTGACAACCTTATTTGGACAAGTTTCTGTGTTTTACTAATTTTACTCGATTTCACTAATCCGTTCACTTTTTAGATCTATTCAATATTGATGATCCTGCAACTGAAAATAAGAGATGCTTCGGCTAAAAACTAGTTCTAAAAAATTAACCAGACTGCCAGATGTAGTCTGCACAAGTCTATAGCTTGGCCTCTCTAGAAGTATTTAATGTACTTTGTTGGAGAGAGGCATAAAATGGCAGAGAAAGACCACATGTACTGTGCGCGAAGACAGTGATGTCTCAACCTGATCACCACTGTGTACCTTTGTCCTCAATACTTTACCCTTCATTATTTACACCCATAGTTTCCACTAATTGGATAGAGTCAGAAAAGCTAGCCCAAATGGAACTTTTATTGTGCTGATGCAATTTCTGAAGAACACATTGGGTGAGGCAGACACATAACTGAGGACCAGCATCATTCCAAAGTGTCTCCAAATAAATTACTTTCCAAATAGTCCAAAAAGATAGAAAAAGCAGAGAAACTCTTTACAGTTGGTAAAAAATTGGCATCAAAATCAGATTGATTTGAATAGCAGTTTGCTGTATTTTTATGCTTTGATTGTCTTTCTGTTATTCTTGGCAAGGCAGAAAACTCAAATTTTGCCTTTGGTCTTTTTTTCTTTACTTTATTATTATTATTTTTAACTGTGGTAATGCAGTATCTTCCAAAAGTTAGAAAAAACATTAATTCATCTCTCTATTGCTTTGGCCAAAGCTTTTTTCCCTGTGATGTGTATTCTAGAACTTTTAGGAACTAAGTTAACATTAAATTATGGTGGTACTCTTCCTACTGTCTTTGGGACGTGGCTCCCAAATCTAGTGATTATTGGTATTAGGTATTTCTTTCTTACTGTGATTAAATTTAATTTCTTTTAGTTCCCCAAATTTCTGTTTGTATCCCTGAATGATATCTATCTGTATTATGTCATAATTCTAATGTGGGGTTATGCCCTTAATGTTAAGAAAAGCATTTTAGCATTTCCCTCGGCTTTCGTACTGAGATTGGGAATATGTGTGTATTCAAGTGGTAGGATGTTATAAAATCTAACTGAGCACTTCCCGACACCTATGTTGTGACATTTGTATAAAATAATTATTACCTTGAAAGGGAAACACATCACCAAAAGATAGCTTGGTAGACAGAGTGTTAGAACAGTTTCAACTCTTTATCATGAGGAGGAGAGCAGGCCATCAACTGTTAGGCTTAGCATTTTTATAAGGTCTTTATTGAATTCTAGGGGATATCCTACAAGGTCTTCTTATTCTTGCTGTCAAATATTGAATGTTTTCCACCCCTGTGTGACCTCCGGTAATTGCTCAGCTCAAAGTTTCTCGGTAGTTGTTCTTCCTCCAGTAGTTGTATTTTGCCAGGCATTGTAGAGTCTTGCCCTGAGAGTGTTTGTAGCTTTTGATTTGGTCAAATTTTCAATACAGATTTTTAGAGCACACAAGGGAAGACAGTCACTTCACCATTTCTATTCAACATTGAACTGGTAATCCTAGACAGTAGAATAAGACAAGAAAAAGAAATAAAATCTTATTGGAAAAGAACTTAAAAGAAAGAAAAAAATAAAAAGAAAAGAGAAAAGAAAAAGAAAGAAAAGATGTATCTATTGGAAAAGGAAAAAATAAAACAGTCATCATTCACAGATGATGTGATCATGCGCATAGAAAATCTTAAAGAATAGTAAAACAATCTGCTATAATTAACTGATACATGGATTTAGCAAGGTCACAGGATACAAGATCAATGTACAAAAACTTATACTAAGTATCTAAAGTAATTTAATGGGGCAAAAAGAAAGTCTTTTCAACAAATGGTGTTGGATTAGTTAGCTATCTTCACGAAACTAAATGAAACTCAGCCTACACCTATGATATGCAAACAATTATTTTGAGATAACTCACAGATTCAAATATAAAAGCCTAATCTATATATCTTCGAGGAGAAAACAAATTAACTGATCAACACTTAAGTGCACATATAGTAGTAACATTCATCAGGTGTTGGGCAGATGGGAGGGAGGAGGAAAGGATGGATATATACACACCTAACGGGTGCAGTGCACACTGTCTGGGATATGGACATACTTGAAGCTCTGACTTGGGTGGGGAAAAGGCAATATATGTAACCTAAACATTTGTACCCCCGTAATATGCTGAAATAAAAAAAAAGAAAACAAAGAAAAATATCATCCTGATCTTGGTGCAAGGAATAATTTCCTAGACGTGACCTGGTAAACATTAACCATAACAGAGATTAAAAAAATCAAATAAGCTTCATCAAAATTAAAAAATTTGAAAGACTCTTTTAAGAAAATTAAAAAGTAAACTACAGAGAAAAAAATACATATGGCATATTAAAAAATGGATAAAAGAGTTGAAAAGCATCTTGCAAGGAATATATATAAATGGCCAATTTGCACATGAAAAAGCGCAATACATTATTGGTCACTAGGGCAAGGCATATTAAAATCACAATGATGAACTAATTCATACCTACTTGAAATGGTTAAAATTTAAAAACTGATAACACCAATTGTTTATAAGAATGTGGAACAATCTAATCTCTCATGAACTTTTGGTGGGAATAATATATAGGAAAACCACTTTGAAAACATTTTGGCAATCTTCTAAACTGTTAAACATATACCTATATATGATCCAGCAATCCCACTTTTAAGAATTTACCCAAAAGAAATGGAAACATATGTCCAAAAAAGTGAATGTTCAGAGCAGATTATTCATAATAGTTACAAAACTAAAAATTACCCAAATGTTCATCAACAGATAAATGAACAAACTGTGGAACATCCATGCAATGGAATACTACATGCAAAAAACATGGTTAAACCTCAAAAGCATTATGCAAATAAAACAAGCCAGACACAAAAGAGTCCATGTGTTTTTGTTTGAGGTTTTCTTTTTTTTCTGCGGACTAAGTTTATTTTACTTCTGGTTATAAACAAATGTAGTGTATATACACATATGTCTGAGTAATCTTGCACAGTGTGGATTTTACATTGGCTATCATGCACCAGATTAAAAACAAGACCAAAGCGGAATTCTTAAAAGAGAAAGAGATAAAGGCTCCAAGGTTTAACTGCTCTGAGAAGAAGGAATCATGTCTGTTGACTGAGGATCACAGAAAGATCCAAAACATCCATGAATATCCTTGGCTCACACTGTAAAGTTCTATTTGCTGCCTGATGCAAACTGGGTGAGAGTAGACGCCATAGGTAAGGGAAGTGCCTTTACTTCCCCAATCTTTTTCTATTGTGAGGGCACAGCGGCACTGGGTTCCTCATGCTATGCATAGAGATGGTAGCTATCAACAGTGCCACTACACTGATCCACCTCTGGGACACTTCATGACAGTACTGTGCCATTTTGACTCTGAACCCGTGCTAACTTCAAGTGCGGCTTCTGAGGCAGAGATGTGCTGGCAGCTTCTGGGGACAGACACCGTGGATGTAGGGCTTCTGCTAAGGGTGCTGGGTGCACAGGGTGTGGGGGCTCAGTATGCACTCGTGGTGGTCAGTGATGCACTGTGAGCTGAGGTCCCGTCGATTCCAGCGTTACTCCATTGTTTACAACATATCTACTTCTTTGAGGCACTCAAATGGTAACACTATTTTGGGGATTGACCTGCTGAACAAAAGGAGCCTGACTTCCAGAGATGTGAGGGAGGGAGAAAAAAACTGCTCCACCTACCCTTTCTACAAGACCCCAAATCTCTTGGAGGTTGTCCTCTGCCAATATCTTGCTCCTTCTTCTTCTGTCTGTAACTTCCTCCCATGGAAGCTCTTGTAGGTTCTGGAAATTTTCCCTTGGAAATGCACCCAATCTATGATTGTTTATTTGTTTTTTCTTTTTCATATAAAACTTTTCCTTCTTTCTGAGACAATCTGACAGCTGGTGTCTCTGCTCAGTCACCTTTTCTCTCCACAAAATTGAAGTGGCTATTATTAATTTCATTTAATTGTGTTTGGTTTTTATTCAACTGTTCCGTAACAGTTAAAACTCATCTATGCTAGAAGTAATCAAAGCAATGGTTCTCTGAGCTAGAACAGTGAGTGGGCAGCAGGCATTGACTGTGAAGGGGCAAGAAAGATATCTCTGGTGTGATTAAAATGTTCCAAACCTTGGAAAGAATATGGGTTACATGGGTGTGTGATGAGCAATTGACTGTAAAGTTAAGCTTCATTTACTGAAAAAAATTGTGATCATCTTTGTCTACAAATATATATTGAGAACCAGTGCCAGGCATCGTTATCTGTCCTAGAAATACAGCAATGAGTTTTTTTCCTAAGGACCAGTCTTGAGTCACCTTGAAAGAAGAGAATCTGACAAGGGCAGAGGGTAGGACAGCCAGGAACCATTGGCAACATTAAGGGAACTCTTGGTAGGAAAGATTGGAGTTTTGATTATTACATAAAATTAGATAAAATAACAGTGAAATAAGTTTAATGACCAAAAATCACATTTGAGAACAATAATGAAAGCTATGGGACCTGTTCTAGATTTCACCCAAACAGGGAAAGGAGCAATGCCAGAGATACAATTTTATCTGGTAGTATATGGAAAAGATTAAGACTCTATTGTTGATGTTGCTGTTGGTACTGGTGGTGGTGGTGGTGGCTGATTTGCCTTTTTTTAAGATCTACTCTTTCAGTACAATGGTTATTTTCTGCTCATTCCTCACAGCAGCACTGTTCAATAGAACATTCTTGATAATGAAAATATTCTATAGCTGTGCTGTCCAGTGTGGTAGCCACGGGCCACATGTGGCTACTGAGCATCTGAAATGTGGCCAGAGTGACTAAGGAACTTAATTTTTAATTTTGTTTAGTTTTATTCACTGAAATTCAAATAACCTCATGTGGCTAGTGGCTACCATATTGAACAGAGTATCCTCAGAGGTACATACGTAGTTATCGATGTAGCAATAGCTCCCAGTAGAGCCTAAAGGCATTGAAGTTCTCTGTCAAATTTTTCTTTGGCTTTAGAAGGTGAATCTGTACAACTTTTCCCCTCATACACAAATATATTTGGCTTTATCAGATGGTACAACTTTTTTTTTTTTTGCTTTAGAAATGTTTATTGATATTTAATCACATGTCCTACAACAACATAAGCAGGAGAACACAGATCTTTTTCTGACTGCCACAGTCGGGGGCGATGGGGTGGAGTCACGAGACGGGGTGCCAAGGAAGGGGGAAGTCATATGTGGCTGCCCATGGACGGACCTAATAATGGAAGTGCCTCCGGTGAAGCGGATTTCACCTGGCGTGGTTCCACCGGTAGTAATCTTGGCTGAAGGAGCTGGGTCTTTTCTCCTGAGGAAAAGTGCTCCTCAATCTTGAAAGTATTTTATGGAAAAAACCTGGGCTTCAGGTGGAGGTGATGGTGTCAATTCAGGCAGGTTGGGAGAGGCAGATGGGCTGTAATTTGGTGCAATTTGTTGCTTTCCTGGCTGGCCATGAAAAGTGCTATCAAGGTCAATGCTACTTGGGAAGCAGGTTCCTGGGGTGATCACACAGGTAGTTATCTTTGCTGAAGGAGCTGGAAATCTTGGATCAGAACCAGTGCTCCTTGTGAATTTTGCTCTTAATTTAATAATAAGACTACTGAAGCCTACACTTTGACTTTTGGCCAGTGGTTTGACTCTAAGTGAAACGCTGGTAATGGCAGGGTGCCAAAAGAACAACTTTTAACCTCTGGATGTCAGCATCTATAGGGGAGCTCTTGGCTTTTCTTCCCTTATTTACCATAAGGCCACTTGGCTTCATTGATGATGAGTCATACATTCTTATAACTCTCATTTGTTCCTTCAGCAATTTTTTTTTGTGTCTAAATTACCAGAAAAGCCACTGGTGATCAAAATGGAATAGCCCCTACTATTGTGGAGTTTACTTTCTGTTTGATAAATCTTTCATCCCGAAAGTCCTAGGCAAATCCAGATTAAACAGTTCTAGACCTGCTAGACCTCAAGGAGAAACCTGTATTCTTCTTCTTCTAGTTTTTTCTTCCTCTCCCCTTTCTTTTTCTTGGTGTCTTTATCCTTAGTGTAATCTTCACAGACTTTATTTGTCATCACAGCGGTATAGCTAAAGCAGTGTTTCTGAGGACTTTTATATCCATTAAAATTATTCATCAAAGTTTTAAATAAATGTCCTATTATTAAAAGCCATTAGTTATAACAATTGCTTTATTTCAGTGATATTATTTACAACTTTTGTCAGCCCATGTGTTTATCTCTTGGTCAGTAGAAGTGGCCTGCCTCCTGGGTCAGTTTCTTTCATACTGGATGTGGTGTAACATAGTTAAAATAAAGATTCCTGGGGTTAGAATGTTTAGTTTCAAAACTTGGTTCCACCTCTTATCGGCTGTGTGACTTTGAGTAAATTAGAGATGTGCTTCAGTTTTTCATCTATAAGATATAGGATTAACCTCATAAAGTTATTGCAAAGATTAAATGAGATGATGCATGTACGGTGTCGATGGGAGTCAATATATACAACGGTACATATTCCACAAGCATGAAGTGTCCTTTTACTACTTGCAATGATTCTTCTATTACTGTTTTTGTCTACTCAACTAGAAGAAAAATCAACTCACTGTTACAAATTGTTGGGAGTAGAAGCATTCGTTGACTCTGTCAGCTTTAGATTCAACCTGGACCCAGGAACACTGAGACGATTTCTCACTAAGAGTTCGATGCTATGGCAGTTGCCAAGTCAACTAGCTTCTCTCACTTGTGTGTGAAAAAACTCCTCAACTTCAGAAACTAAGGCAGATGGTTTCTTAATACGGCCTTTTTTTTTCTGAAACAGTCTCACTTTGTTGCCAATACAGCATTTTTTTTTTTTTTACTGGCTGTGGAAAGCATTTTTTATTCACTCTTGTGTGTGTTGTTTTGCTTTGCTTTGTTTTGTTTTCCTCAATTCTTAATAACACATCATCAATGTCTTTGTCCAATAAGAAAAGGAAATTCTCAAATGTAAAGTAAGAATAAAGATCTCTGTGACACCAGCTCAGTCTTCTTTTAAAAATTCTGATAGTTTATCCTCAATAATAAAAATGGTGATATTTTGGCCCAACACTAATAGGTCCCGTCTATATAAATGCTGAATATGTTGTTGAAATATATCACCTGAGTAAGTTGTTGACTGTTATATAATCGGTCAAATAGAATTCTCAATGTCAATAAGAAAGTTTTCATATCAGTCTTCATTTCAAAACCTTACATTGTCAGCTTTAACTTGGACAGCCAGTGAACTTCAGTGATAGCAGAGTTATACAATTGCTTCACATTTCCTTGCACAGAATACTGAAAAGACACACATCAGTCACTGTGATTTAATCCTATTTGCACGTTTCACTGTTTCCTTCAACACTTCTATCAAGATCAAGCAAAATTTTGCTAGCCATTAAATACTTTGGGAAAATATTATAACCATAAAGATAAGTAGAAACAGCATTCTCTAGTAAGTTTCAGTAAAGTTACTGCAGGTTAGCTAACTGGTCATTTTGTGAGTTCCGTGGACAACTAAGGCTTTAGTGCTGATGCCTAAATAGTGTAAGATTCAGAAATGGAGATCCTAAAGAAGCAAAGATCTATGACAGACTCCTTGACAAACCACTAACCTTTGAGATTTTTCTTTGGTTTCATAGCACCATGATGTATAAATGGTTTATGAATGATGTATGAAAGTAATAAATGCATGGTGTAAATGATACATGAATGATAATATGTAACAGGGTTCCTGTGGCATTTGTATAATTGTTTATTTTTTTCCCCACCAGACTGGGAGCTCAGAGAGGGCAAAGACTACCTAGTTTGTTTGGTGTTGTGTAGTGATTAGCAGAGTGCCTTGAACATAGGTCTCACTATACATTTCTTGAACATATAAATGAATAACACAGTCCAAACTAGAATAAAAACATAGGATAAAAATTTAGCATGAAAACTAAGCTAACCATTTTTCATATGTTGTAATAGCTAATGAGTTGTAAAAGACTGGCATGTAAATTATAGTATTTCAACAATCTGTCTTATTTGCCTTTTCCAAAATTAAACAAATACATCTTATTGTAGCTTATATATATTGTACATTATTTCAGAAACCAAAAGTGAGACACATTTGTCAACCACATAGTTAATTATAGGCAGAAAGATGGATTAACTCTATTTTGAGCTACACAGTTCATAAAGAAAAGTTCTTTCTTGAAGCAGAATCATAGCTAATGAATGCAGAAGGAACTCATATAAATAGAAATTACCATTTTAGAAACTCTAAAAAAAACGAATGTAATCAATGATTATCAATAGGTACTAAGATTGTTAGATGAAAAACCTGAACCTACTGATCTTACTATCATTAAAAAAATAACTTGATATTTTGTGACTACTAGTGTGATGTATTAGAACCTTCACAATATAACCTGTGAAATATTTTTCCAAAAGACATCTTATCAAGGCTCTAGATCAAATTCTAGTTTACAAGAACTGCAGGAACAGAGGAATATGTTAGTGACAACCAAAAATGCAATAACCACATCCAGACTATGAGAAATTCTAAAGATTTTTTTCTACAGAATAAACAGCTCTGTCTCCTCCACAAATATATGGCAAGGGGGAAAAAGGAGGGAGGATAAACCTATTTTTTTTAGAGTAGGAGACTAGGAGACAGGACTGAGACCGGATGCAGAGACTTGAAGATTGGGTGCAGATGTTAAAGTAAAGAGCCCTCAAGAGCAAGCTACCTAGAGGAATTGATAACCACAGACAAGAACCAGCTTCAGCCAACTTATCAGCTGTCTTTGTCACCTTTCATTAACTGTAGCTAATTATAATACCATTTGCATAGCGGTTTTAAAATTTCTCCACCCTTGAAATCACCATGACAGTTCTGAAACAATCATATCAAGTATGAAAATGGGAGGAAACCCAATTCTAGGAATTACTACCCAAATTTTTAGTAAAAGCCAACTCTTTAACCTTGAATATTCCTCCTTTCAATTAAAAAGATTTCAAAAGACCAAAAACCACTTCCTTCTGGGGCGGCTGCTCTTTTCAAGCTTGCCCGCTGTCTCTTTTGAGAGTGTAATTTTGCATTCGATAAAAAAAGAAAAAAAAAGCCATCACTTGCTTGGCTTATGTGGTGTGTCCTAAAATTATTTTCTCCCCGTGATCACCAAAAACCTGGAAAAATCTCTACTTGGAGGCCACTAACAGTCTGAAAGATTAGAAAGACGTAACCAAATGCAATGTGTAAACACTTTTGTATTGTGATTTGAACAAACCGTAAAGCAAAACAAATAAAAAAAAATAAGATAATCAGGAAAGTTTGAATACTGGCTGAATATTCAACCATATTAAGGAATTATTTGTTAATTGTTTTAAGTGTGAAAATGGTGTTGTGGGAATCTTTTCAAGATACATACTGAAGTATTTGTGGATAAATGATATTATACATGGGATTTGTTTCAAAATTATCTAGTTGAAAAAGGTATTTAAGGGATGTACACATAAAACATATTTGGTCATGTTTGATAATTATTGAGGCTGGTTGATATTGTAGATTTATTACAATGTTATTGCTACTTTCATATATGTTTTCATATTTTCATAATAAACAATGTAAAAAAGGAAAAATGGCCAGAAATGAAGGTTGGAAACAGTAACAGTGCTGTGATTCACGATGTGGCTCTACAATGAACTGCATGTGATTGAATTCCAACTCCACTGCTTACCAGCTGAGTGACCATGGTGACTACTAAATCTTCTTGTGCCTCAGTTTCTTCATCTGTTCAATGGGAATAATAACAATACTTTCCTAGCAAACTTGCCAAGAAGTGGTGAATTGATACATATAAAGCATTTAGAATAGTGAAAGGTATATGCTAATAGGTGTTAGCTATTTACAAGAAAAGTCGCCCTAACTAGCAATTAGTTTTTCAGGAATGTTTTTCTTGTGTGCCAATTCCAGTCATTTGGTGGCTTCCTAAAGTCTTAAGAGGAGTATGATTTTGAGACTAAGTGTGGGTACAGCAAAGATAACTGGTCTTAGGTCTGCAAAGGTTGGAAGAGCAGGTGTGTGTGGAGATATTTATCAACCCCTTTCTACAAAACCTGAAAACCAATCACAGGCAGTTTTCATAATGTTGTAACTGCAATCATCTACTTTACCTCTTTCTCTTACTGAGGAGAAAGATTGGGGTCCAGAGAGGTTAAGTAATTTGCTAAAAATGATACAGCTGGCAATTAAACGGTCCCCAAAATCCAAATTTCAAGATTCCAGTAAGACAAGTTATCTGTTTCCTATATCCCAGCATTGCATCTGTGGGGAAATTCCATTCATTCATGAAAGCAATTATGACTAGAACTCTCAGTTTTCTTATTTTGAGATTTGGCAAATGGCCCTAAAACTTGGGAAAGAAAGAAAGAAATCTGCAGTGGGGCTGACAAGGGCTAGAGCAGACAGTCAGCACATCACTCCCTGCCTAGCAGGAAACTGAGTCATTCTCCATCACTCGTCCTTTGTTTCACAGGGTCAAGTTTCCAAAGGATTTTGTAGGTCAAACCTTAGGCAGTAATAATCCTACAATAAGCCTATAATCTTCCAGGTTTTCTGGTTTCCTTCCCTATTTGAGCCCTTGTAGCTAATGAGACCCCTCTGAATGGTCACTCCAAGAACTCAGTAATGACAGTGGCATGGATCATTTTTGTGGTCTGTTTGGAGGCATCTGAAAATATCATTAATTTGCCTTGAAATTAAGGCAACATTTGTTTTATTTGAGAATGTCCTAACTGTTCACAAGGAACATCCAAAGTAAACACAGCCTTTCCCAGCAACAGTTTTCAAGAAGGTCTAAGTTTCTTGTGCTGCCAAGAACAATGCTTTAATCTGTGAGGCAACTGGGAGGTAGAGTGTATTTCAAAGTCATATTCAAACTTATCTCTTAATAGGCCAGTTATTCTTGGGGCATTTCAGTGGCTGAATTACAGAAATATTTATAAGGTAATTACAAATTGAAGCCGTTATTCAAAACATTGTTTTAAGAAGGTACTAGTGATCAATATGGACCTGCACAAAGGTCTATGAAACCTTTGTTTTGTCTTCTCATCCTACAAACTATGAAGCAGTTACTACTCTCAGAGACCCCTTACAGGCAGGGTAGCATTTTCTACATTAAGCAGCAATTTCAACAAAATATTTTAATGTCTTAAAAACATTTCTCAATAGCAAATATGCTTGCAAGAGAACCACTGTTGCAGTAGTTATTGAACTATTTGCAGTCTCCTTTGGCATTGTGTCTTTCCATATGTCTGTCCTTTCAGATATTTGTGGCTGTTCTTTGCTACTACACCAAAATTTGATAAGCAACAATTTCTTAAAGGTTAGTTGCAATGTGCAACCTGAAACTACACCAATAAACCTTTCATACTCTGTTACATTAAAATCCATTTGTCTGTTTGCACTTTGAGGAGATCTTTCACTCCTGCCTGATTTTGTATCATCATACGTTGGTAATCTGGAGCAAACTGGCTTACCAAGTTATGCACATCTTCCAAAGCTTAACACAAAATCACATTTATTAATATCACCGCCAATTTCATCAGAAAAGCATTTTAAGTATTGGGAAGCTGCCAAACTCATGGTGGTGGATAAAATTTTCCAAGGTTAATTTTTTTCTTGAAAACTTCAATTTTATAATTGGCAACAGATACTTGTTTTCCCTGAAGTGGCAGACTCATTTCATTCATTTTTGAGAAAATGTCTGCCAAATACCCAAGTCTGAATAACCATCGTCTGTGATTCCTTCTTTCAAGTAATAAAAGATGTTTCATGAATAAAGTAGCCTCAAATGTTCACACAAGTACTTTTTCTTGAAAACATGAAACCATCATATTTCATCAAGTAGTAGAAGTGCTTTATGCATACTTACTGTTTCATTACATAGAATATTTAAAAGACCTACTGACTTTACCTGTTTGTTATGTTTGTTTGCTTCTTTTGATTTTGGTGGGGTTTTTGTTGTTTTTGTTTTTTACCATATGTGTGTGTCAGTGAAGAATGCAGGGACTGCTAGTATAGTTTGGTGCCACTACCTTGATTCACGCTGAAAGACTAGCAGTTTACCCAGCAATGCTTTTGCATCATCAGCGTATTATCATGAAAAGAGTTTTGACCTCCATGGACCTCCTGATAGGGTCTCAAGGTCCTCCAGGGATCTGCTGATGACACTGAAAACTGCTGCCCTCTAGTACAACAGCCTTTATATATTCATTCTGACAGACTATGATTCAAAATAAAGTATAATAAAGAAAGAACATAGGAGAAAGGCAAGGAGGAAAAGTCGTAGCTTGGGTTCTAAAAAGGAGTTTTAATTTCTACTCGAATTGTGTTTCAAGTAACTTTCAATGAATAATACTTTCTGCTACAAACTACATCAGTTTTGTATGCTACAGAACTAATCATTGCAATCCAATGGTAAGATGAAGCAATATAATGAATGCAAATCTAATATAGAACAAGAGATTAAATTAAAAATTATAAAGGATTTTGCATCTGAGATGTGAAAAATATTCCCCACTACTATTTCTTTTCTACCATGAGAATATCTTGATTTGATAATATTTCACTTGGCAAATTTAGGAAAGGACTCTAAGTTCTTATATAGCATACAAGAAGGATATTTCTTTATTATAGAATTGTACTTTAACATTTCAACAAAAAGTAAAGTCTATGGTTTCAGTATATCAGCATTGGGTAGCAACTCTCTACTATCAGCCTCAGAATTGTAAGAAAATTTACCCCCAAAGTAATGTAGCTGATAGTAAAAATTTAAGTGCAAATATATGTGGTTTTGCACATTGACACATTTAGTATTCATCAAGGACACTTAGTTTTGAAAGGAATTCTAAGCCTAACCTTTGTCAAGCATGTAATCGCTTCCTATTTTTTAAACTTTTTACTGGTGGTCTTTTATAAACAGAATAATAAAGGATTTTTCTTGTAGAAAATATTTTAAATATTTCCTAGAAGAAAAAGGGAAATAAGATAATAAAAACGTATTACTATTTTGTATATCATTTTTTTAATTGGAGAAAGTACGCATTCACTGTAGAATAATTGGGAAATACACAAATAAAAACTGACAGAAAAAACAGAAATCATAAAAATATGGCAACCATTGTTAAAACTCTCTCTCTTCCCTTCTCCCTCATTAAACCAGCTAAACATTCTGATCTCAATGAAAATAAAAGCATAAATAATTTTATATAATTTTTCTAATTATTGCCTTCAACTGGGCTGGGTTGAAGATTTATTTTCTATCTAATACTGACATAAAGAGAGAACACAAAGCTTTACCATTTTAATTGCACAACCAACATCGATTTCAAAGCCTCCTGCACCCTGGGACAATCAGATGAAGATGGGACCGAGAGTCTCCTGGAGAGGTCATTCACTACGGCTTCTCCTCCTTATTTCCACCCTTAAACAGTCATTGCTGATGGTCTTTTACTATTTTTGTTCCTGTTTGTTCCATCTGTATATAGACAATATATCTTAATATTATCTAAGCGTTTTTCTTATGTCTTTAAAAGTTCTTTTAGTATAATTTTAATATCTACATATTACGCCACCCATCATATGGTTATTTTATAAGTTCTAATTATTGTTTGTCTCCCTTTGGTTTATAAATCTGACTTTCATACATCAGACTTTTTTTAACAAGGCACACTCCTCAAGGTGTAATGAAACCATATAGCTCCCTTCTATAAATCTCTACTTCCCTGTAGAATTTCAATTTGGCTGCAATTGTTTTAGTTGGAGGTTGCGTAATAAAAAAAAAATGGGCTGGTCTTTGACCTTAGTTCCTGGGAAGGAACTTCTAAACTCTTGGAATTTTCCAAGTGATAAAAGTGTCTTAGTTTTTCCTGGTGGGCCCCGACACACACCGTGTTCATGCTAATGAGGTGGCTCGTGGCGAGCTCCCAGGTAGTTTCAGGATGGGGACTGGCCATGGCAGAAGGACCAACTATATGACTAGAGGGTTGGGGCTTTGAGCCACATGACAACCAGCTCAAATTCCAAGGAGGGAAGGGGGATTGAATATTGAGTTTAATTACATAGTCAATGATTCAATCAGTTATGACTATATAATAAGACCCAAATAAAAACTCTGGACAATGATGCTCAGGTGGACCTCCTAGTGGTGATATACGTTGATGTGTCAGGAGAGTGACACATTCTGAGGATACAGACACTTTACATTTGTGACCTTCCCAGATCTCACCCTATGGGACTCTTTTCTGGGCTAGTCCTGATTTGTAGGCTTTATAGTATAACTGTAACCATAAGTGTCAGTTTCCTGAGTTCTGTGAGTCATTCTAGTAAATAATAGAACCTGCGGAAGCTCCAAATTTGTAGCCAGCTCATCAGAAGGGCTAGTGTCCTGGGAATCACAGAGCTTGTGGCTACTGCCTGCAGTGAGGGGCCTTGTGGGGGACAGTGCCCTTGCTCTGTGAAGTCTGCATTAATTACAGGTAGTTAGCTTCAGAATTGCTTTGCATTGGGGGTACGTTTATGTGTTAGGTTTCAGTGTATTCAATTTTGAACAGTCACTCAATTGGTATCATTTTCTAGGAAAAAAATATCTGTAGCCTTTTTTTTCCCTCAAGCTGTCCCCTCCCCCACACACAAAATGTAATGTTTTGAGCAGTCTTTGGATACTTTATTTTGTCTGCCACACAATAAAAAGCTTTACCAGTTAGATATCAAAAATTCCAGTCCCAATAATTCTGACCAAATATAGTGCTTCTCCTCAAAGAGGCCCTATTGTCTCCAAGTGCTGAGCCAATGTGTGTGTGTGTGTGTGTAAATTCTGAAAAAGAAGTCTCCAATGGTTCTTTTTGAAGTTTTAATTTTATATAGTGTCTGAATATGGGATTTTGGGGCAATAAATCCCATCTAATGCAATAGCTTTTAAAGTTAACTTTAGCACTATCTGGCCCTTGAGTCTTCCTGGGAACTGTGCTGACTTCTTCTTCACCAGCTAGAACCACCATCAACACTGGGCAGATGTGGGGCTGGACCATCTCAGACGCAGGCCAGTAAACTCCAGGCAGCACATCCACTCTCCCAGGGAGCGTGGAATTCTCCACAGATGAGGAGGAATTCCCAGTTTGAATCGACAATGGGCTTTTTCCCATGCTGAGAAACAGGCTAAGAGCTTGATCTTGAGCATTTATTTGCAATCTCAAAAGTCTTTGTGTACCTGAAAATCAGGGCTATGGATGGGATGTGCCTGACAGATCTCATCAATGTTAGCAGATCCCTTGCTGTGTTAGCAAAGGTTCAGTTGGCTGACATGTGTTTCTAGGAGCACACAAGGCTCAGAACATGTCACACGGGAAACAAGTAGCTATGCAGCCAGTGAGGGACATGTGGATAGGACTGCTTCTGTGCCTGGGAAGGGACATCTCATTACTCACCTGACTTAACAGTCTTTGTAAAGCCTTGCTTCAGTAGAAGGCCATTCTATTGGGTTGGTGGATAAATCTCATCAGGGAAAACTCTTGACATGGTCCAAATTCTTATGGGATCCACAGGGAATTTCCTCAGCGTGGCTGTCAGTAATTAAGATGACCCAAAAGGATGTGCCTACCTGGAAAGGGATGATTTAGGGTTCTGTTCAAAGTAACTTGTGGACTTTTGTGGATATCTATACGATCTGACTCAGCAAACAAAGGCCCCATCCCCAAAGGTTGAATGAGTGAGCATAAGGGTGGATATTTTGAACTTTTTAGTGATTCCAAGGAATGACCTTCTAAAGCCTTTCTCCTCTTTCCTGACCACATGCCTTACCAAAGGTTGCCTCGTTAGGGATTCTTACCATATCTGGCCACTACCTTATGCATTAGGATATTTATTGCTCATATTTGTCTTCTTTTATGATATTTTCTAAAGCCCTCAGACACAATATCCTCTATTGGTTCAATGTTCATATATGTCTTGAGTTTCCCTGACTCAGTGCCCTTGTTTGCTTAATTATACTCATCCTTCAGGTCACTGCTTAAATATCACACCCAACCACTGAACTGCCCTCCTCCTCTACACCAGAAGTCCTTTATACCTCTATACCAGAATCAGAAGTCTTCTTTTCACACTCTGAACTTTTAGAGAGCTACGTGTCCTTCCTGTGATTATTTTGCCAGCAATGCTATTATATCGATATACTAACATAGAAGCACGTGCTAGTTCCAGGGCTGTGTTTTCCTTCCCACCTTATAAAGATCTTTAAAGTATTACATTCTCAATCAAGTATTTGTCAAACAAGTGTGAAGATGTTTCCTTTATTTAACCCATTGTTAAAAAATTTTATATATTAGTAGCCTTTGGACTCGGATGACTATATAAGTTATTATCTAATATTGGCCAATTTTATGAGTGAATATAGGTTCTATTAATAATTGTGCTGGAATAATAGATTTAACCTGGAACTGACTGTTCTTAACAGACCGGCACATGGGAATCCCCAACTTAAGAGGGAGCACTATTTAAAAGCACCATCATCTTCTTCTCAGCTGCTCATAAATTACTTCCTGATGTCTTTATTTGACATTTTTCCTTCTCTGCAGACCAAGTAGTTGCGCCTTCCCTCCTTATAGATCTTCTAAAAGTAAAGACAATGGTTTTTTAATTAAGAGATATTTCTTTTATCTAAAGGTCACTTGTCACAACAAAAATGCTATATGCATTAGTAATTATAAGGCTCCAAATTGTCAGGGTCTAGGGAGGAGTCACTGCTTTTTGCTAGAAGATAAGCTCCATGAGGACAGGAATACTGTTTCTGCTTTTCACTGATGAATACTCAGTCATCAAATTTTTATACTTCGTAATTGCATCAAAGTATTCTTTGATATTTTCATTCTCTTAAATGCTTTTTTAAAAAGTCTCCAGATATTCCCGTATCACATTTTTAAATTTTTTTTTCGAGACAGTCTTGCTCTTTCATCCAGGCTGCAGTGCAGAGGCGTGATAATTCCTTACTGCAGCCTTAAACTCCTGGGCTCAAGAGATCGTCCTACTTCAGCCTCCCAAGTAGCTGGGACTACTGGCATGCACCAGCATGCCTGGCCAAATTTTTCTATATATTTTTAGTTGTCCGATTAATTTCTTTCTATTTTTAGTAGAGATGGGGTCTCGCTCTTGCTCAGGCTGGTCTTGAACTCCTGAGCTCAAACGATCCTCCCACCTCAGCCTCCCAGAGTGTTAGGATTACAGGTGTGAGCCACCGCACCCAGCCTGAGAGTTTTCCTATTTAATAACGTTTAGAATGACAGTGAGAAATAAAAGTAAAGATCATGTGTGATCACATTCCATGAGTATTGCTTGTGCAAAGCAATGGCTACAGTAACTACCTCACAGGTTTTTGGTGAGGAGTATGTAAAAAAAAGGCAGCAGGGGTTGGGGGGCATGCGGGGAATGTAAGAATAAGTAGAGAGCAAGGCACAGAAAAGCACTAAATAAATGTTAGTTTCCTTCTTTGATTCATCCTATTCATTCGACAAACATATTAAATTCATACTCTTTGCTAGTGATGGTTTTCAGAAGACACATAAAGGAAAAAATCATAGGAAACAGTAGAAATGGATATTAAAAAAAATAATATTTCCAGTCTCCCTGTCTAAAGAGAATCCAAATTATCTGGCTCACTACCACCTGGGGGCAGCTGTTGAAATTTTGGACACAATTCCCGGGAGGAACTCCAGCAAACTTGAGGCTTGGAATCTTAACCCAATTTTACTGACAGTCATCACTGTAACATACTTGAGTTTTGGAGGTTTATTTAGTTACTTCTCTGTCAAAGGCAGATTCCAACCTAAATGACTCCACACACTACACAGACACGGCACAGAGAGTCTGGAACTATCTCCTGGGGGGACTGTGCTCAGAGAGGCCACCTTCCCTTGTGTCATGCAAGGGTGAACATTTCGGTTTTCTCCATTAACATGGTGAATGCCGCGTTAACACTGTGAATTCCCTTTCTGCTCCCCTAGTTATAATCCTTGATATGATGCCTGCAAGTTTTATCTAGAGTGACATCTAGTGGTTCCATGTGGTAATGAGAACACTTCGGCAATGAAGCTCTGGCTAACAGGCCAAGAGCGAAGCTTGAGTTTGTTTTTCATCTTTACCAGAATCAAACTGTCATGTGAGAAAAATGACATCAATTATGGCAATTCAGATTCTCCCACTTCCTGCTTGTAAAACAGAACTGGTATTTGTGGTCCGACTTTATTGATGGAATGTCAAAAATCTCTGGAAGAGTCGTGGTAAGTTCTTTCAAGTGGTTATGATTCTAAAGCATCTTCCTTGCCTTCTTTGGAAACTGTGGAGGTGTTACAAACCAACAGAGGGGAAAAGAAGAGAAACAATGTCAAAGGTTTTCATTCCCCGGCCAGAGCAGAGAAATGATATGGAGATTTTTAGATAGCAAGAGGCAATGATTCACATTTTTCTGGCTGGTGTGAACTTCTGATTATATAAAAGCAAAATGAAAACCAGAATTTGACATTCCAGATTTGAAAGCCTTTTCAAAATCATTATGTAACAGACTCAATTGTGGTTCAACAGTTATTTATCTTATACTTGTCTTTTGTTTTCTCTCCACCCATAGATTACAAAAACCTGGACAGTGGGAGGAATTCCCAAAGAAAAGAGGGATCCAATTCATTATGACTTTCTTCTTTCTTTTCAAATCTTAAATTCAAAAATTCACAGAAAATAATATAGCAAACACTCATGTACCCAGATTTTCTTTAATAAAAGAAAGAAAAAATTATGGGAAGAGTTGATCTTCTATCAACTCCAGCCCCATTCCCCATCACTATGATGCATGTGGTATTTATACTCCCATTACATTTTAAAAAATAATCTACTCTATATCAAATATATTATTTTGCACCAAACAAAAATATTATTCTGTGTGTATTTTACTTATATAAATATTATTATACTGTAGGTATCAGTCTATAATTTTCTTTTCTTAATAATCTGGGCTTTGATATCTATTCATGTTTAGATATATAATCTCAGTCCATTATTTTAACTACTGATTTCCATTGTATGAAGAGGATCACAATTTATTTATTGTTACAAAATATTTTCAACATTTTTTTCTTATCAAACACAATGCTGTGAAAGCACATTTGGAATGATGGAGTAAGAACCTCTGAAAATCTGCCCCTTCATAAAAGCAATGAGAACATAGACAAAATTGTCAAAATCAACTTTTTCAGAACTCAAAGAATTAATCAAAGGCTTGCGATAATCAGGAGTGTGTTAATTCAAGAAGAAGAATGGCTAAATCTCAGAAAGAACATCAAGTTTTGTGGTGTTTTAATATACCCTGTTCTCATCTTCTTCCAAGCTTCATGATAGCCTTAAAAACCAACAACTGCACAACCACAGTAGCTGTGAAAACCAGCAACCCAGCCTCTACTAGAGAGGGCAGAATAGGTTTGTATCACCCTTGAGTCCCTCCGGGAAACCATCACTATCTGACCTGTCTGGCATCTCTGTGAAAAAGCATCATTCATAGAATTTATCTTTATTTGACCTGATTCAGAGCTCATTGAGTGCAGATAGCCCTATTCTCAGAGCATTTTAAAAAAATAATCAGCAGCAATCGTTTAACATTGCAGTTTCCTAAGTTGGCAATACCAGTTGGGGCAAACAAAAATTTGACCAAAACACTTAAAAGGAAAATTTGAGGAACGAGATGTCCACAGGAGAATGTGACATATTCCTGGTTATCTAGAATGGCACACATATGTGCTTCCTGCACAAGCCAAGGAAACAGCTGAGAAGGCCCTAATCTTTCACTTCTAGCTGACCTTGAGGCTCTTTGCAATTAGGAAGTAAAGGCTAAGGCAGAGTTATAAACTGCTGAAAGTGTTGAAGACATTTCACAACACAAACACAGAGCCCTTTGGCAAAGGCTGAAAAATTTATTATTTCAAAACCTTTAAGGAAATTTCTGTCCAGTCATTATTTGACCACTAAGTTAAGTGAACAGAAAATTCAGTGGCCTCATATAAGAAATAATAACAAACTTTACAGAATTAGTCTATGAAAGTTACTACATTAATAAAATAAAACCACCACAACAAGTATAACAACAAACCCTGGGGGTGGGGGATAATCTGGTTTCCAGAGCTGCCATAGTATATTATTTAAAATGTCCAGATTTCAATGAAAATCATGACACATGTCATGTCAGTGTCCTTACATAACCAATCAGTCAAAAAAGAAATCACAGGTAAAATTAGAAAACATATTGAGATGAATGAAAACAAAAACAAAACATACCAAAAATTAGGGGATGTAGCTCAATTTATAACAGTAAATGCCTATGTGAAGAAAAAAGAAAAGTCTCAGATTAATAACTTAACTTTCCACCTTTAAGAGTAGAAAAAGAAGAGCAAACTAACTCAAAACTAGCAGAAGGGAAGAAATAATAAAGATTAGGGTGAAAATATATGAAACAGGGATTAGAAAAGAAGAGAAATTAAATAAAGTCAAAAGTTGGTTCTTTGACAAAATACTGAGATTGACAAAGTTTTAGCTATACTTCTCCCCCTCAAAAGGGAGAAGATTTAAATGACTAAAATAAGGAATCAGAAGACATTATTATCAACCTTAACAACCTTACAGAAATAGGAAAGATTATAGGGGAATACTCTGGACAATGTATGCCAACAAATTAGATAACACAGATGAGATGAACAAATTCCCAGAGAGGCACAAACTACCAAAACTGATTCAAGAATTAGAAAAAATTTTAATAGATCTATAATAAGTAAAGATATTGCATTAGTAATCAGAAACCTTCCCATAAAGAAAAGCTCAGGACCAGATGGCTTTACTGGTGAATTCTATCAAATGTTTAAAGACAAATTAACACCAGTCCTTCATAAAATCTTAAAAAGAAAAGAAAGAAGAAGAATCAGAACAGTCTCCAATTCATTCTGTGAGGCCAGCATTACCCTGATACCAAAACCAGGAAAAGGAATTATAATAAAAGAAGACTACAGACAAATATCCCTTTAAAAAATAGATGCAAAAATCCAAAACGAAATAGCAGCAAACTGAATCTAGCAATATATAAAAAAAGATTATATGCCATGACCAAGTACAATTTATTTCAAGAATGCATTTTGAGTTTAGTACCCAAAAATCAATTAATACAAAACAGCATGTTAACAGAATAAAGGAAAAAAGCATTATGAGCACCTTAATAGACACAGATAAAACATCTGACAGAACTTAACATCCCTTCATGATAAAACCACTCAACAAACTAAGAATAGAAAGAAATTTCCTCAACTCGATAAAGGGAATCCATGAAAAACTCACACATGACATCATACTTACTGGTGAAAGACTAAATAATCTCACTATATCTACCTACATCCATAATGTCAACATTGTACTGAAGGTTGTAACCAGGGAAATTAGGCAAGAAAAAGAAATAAAAGTGTTTGAATTTGAAAAAAAGACAACCACCATTCATAGATGACAAAATCTAATAAAGCCACAAAAAATATTGGAACTAATAAACAAGTTCAGCAAGATTTTGGAGTATATTATCAATATACAAAAATCAATTGTATTTCTATACACTAGCAATGAAAATCCAAAAATGGAATTAAGAAAAAAGTTTTCTTTAGAATCACATAAAAAAGAAAAATCTATTTGGTACAAATTTAACAAAAGAAGTCCACAAAAACAATAAAACAATGTTGAAAGAAATTAAAGATAATATAAATAAATGGAAAGATATCCCATTTTCATGGATCAGAACTTAATATCATTAAAATGGCAGTATTCTCCAAATAAATCTACAGATTTGACACAGTCCCTACCAAAATCCCACCTACATTTACTGTAGGAATTGTTAAGCTGATCCTAAAATGCATATAGAAATTCAAGGGACCAAGTGTGACTAAGACAATCTTGAAAAAGCAGAAATAAAGTGGGAGAATTCACACTTCTTGATTTCAAATTTACTGCAAAGCTATAATAATCCAGACAGTGTGGTACTGGCATAGGATAAACATATAGATCTGTGGGATTGAACTGAATTCAGAAATAAACCTTCATCATTTTAGTCAACTTATTTTTGACAAAGAAGTGAAGGCAATTTAATGGGAAAAAGAATAGTATTTTTAACAAATGGTACTGGGACAAGTGGATATCCAGATGTAAAAAAAAATAAAGTTAGACCTCTACCTCATACCATATACTAAAATTAACTCAAAATGGATTAAAGGCCTAAATGAAAGACATAAAACCATAAAACTCTTAAAAGAAAACAGGTTTAAATCTCTGTGAAGTTAGATTAGGCAATGGTTTCTTAATTCTGATACCAAAAGCACAAACAGCAAAAGAAAAAAATGATAAATGAGACTTCATGTAAACTAAAAACTTTTGTGCTTCAAGAGACACTCTCAAGAAAATGAAAAGGCAACCCACAGAATAGAAGAAAACATTTGCAACTCATATATCTGATAAGGGACTAGCATCTAGAACATATAAAAAATCATTTACAACTCAACAGTAAAACTTCAACAATAAAAACCAAAGAACCTAGTGATAAAAGGCCATGTATTATATGATTCCATTGATATGAAATGTCCATAATAGGAAAATCCGTGAAGACAGAAAGCAGATACGCGGTTGTCCGGTGTTGTAGGGGAGTGGGGGGAGGGGGAAGGGGATGATCAATGACTGCTAATGGGTATAGGGTTTCTGTTTGGATTGTTGAAAATGTTCTAAAATTAGAACCTCTGTAAAAATATTAAAAACAACTTAATCGTATGCTTTTTTTTTTTTTTTTTTTTTGAGACAGAGTGTAACTCTGTTGCCCTGGCTAGAGTGAGTGCCCTGGCGTCAGCCTAGCTCACAGCAACCTTACACTCCGGGGCTCAAGCGATCCTCCTGCCTCAGCCTCCCGAGTAGCTGGGACTACAGGCATGCGCCACCATGCCAGGCTAATTTTTTATATATTTTTAGTTGTCCAGCTAATTTCTTTCTACTTTTAGTAGAGATGGGATCTCGCTCTTGCTCAGGCTGGTCTCGAACTCCTAAGCTCAAGTGATCCTCCCGCCTAGGCCTCCCAGAGTGCTAGGATTACAGGCTTGAGTCACCGTGCCCAGCCAATCATATGCTTTAAAAGGATGAATTTTATGGTGTGTGAATTACATCTTCATAAATCTGTTATAAAAAGAATGCCACAATGAACATCCTTTCCCTTGTCTCTTTGTCTCTTAGTACACCAATTGTATAAATATTTCTATGGTCTATAAACCTACAATTGGGAATTTGGGGTTATAAGTTTTCGATTTTTCTAGGCCTTGACAAATTGCTTTACAAACTAGTCATGTTCATTTATAATTCCACCAGCAGTGTAATAAAGGTCAAGTTCCTTTTTATCCTTGCCAATATTTGAAATTGTCAAATTTTTATTTTTATTTGTTGTCTAGCTTTTTTTTTTTACTTATTAGCCAGGAAATAATATTTTATTGGTTTGTATTTTTATGACTTCAAGTGAAATTAACATCTCTTTATATATTCATTGGCCATTCAATTTTTCTCTTCTGTGAACTTTTTATTTGTATCTTTCAGTGCTGGTGACATAGAAACCAGAAACTTCCTCTTCTCAGTAGTGACAGGTGAGCATTAACAGACACATGGGTATGCCAGTACATTCTAGCCAGGTACCACATTCATTCCAGAATGGAATCTTTGAAATATATGGTTGCCATGACAAGTGACAACATTTCAAATGATTCCCTTGGTTGATAACTATCCAAAGTGTTTTGCCTTTGATTAAGAGGTAATATAGTAGAGTTTCTCATCACCACTTTGTCTCATCAATGATTATAGAGAAGTGACAAATAAGTAAGTGACTGTCCTCCTGTTAATCCTAGTTTTCTCAGTTTTTTTTTGTTCTTTTAAGAGAAAAAACTACAGATACCCATTCCGTTATGATTACTAGGTTCAAGCTGGTGCTGGATGATTTTCATGTGGGGTGGTTTGTTGTTCCCCATATCATTGTTGGAAGCTTGAATCGGGGGTTAGGTAAGACCCTCTCCACGGAGGCTGGTGTTGTGGGGGGATTGCTCTGTCTAGGGTGTCCCTGTGGAGGTGACAGTGGCAGCTGTGTAAGGCTACCTAGGCAGCGGTAATCGGTGTCGGGGCTGTGGGCGTTTGCTCAAACCAGGTCCAGGTATTATGGCAGCTCAAGGCCAGAGGGTGCCTTTGGATCCCTGGACCTCTGGGAAGTTCCACAGGCCCAGTGACAGTGGTGGAGACTTGGAGGTGGAGTCTTGGGGCCCAGGTGCAGCACGGCAATCTCAGGGGCAGAGTTGAGGGCCCGGTGGGATCACTGGAACCACGGGTGGAGCCTTGGGTCCTGGGGACAGCACTGGAGCCTCAGGGGGCGGACCCACAGACTCGGCAGCAGCAGTGGACCCTGGGGACAGAGTCTCAGGCCCAGTGGTAATTGGGGCTCCCATTACTCTTGTCACCTTGTCTAAATCCCACCCCTCGAAGCTGAAATATTAAGAACGGATATAGGCTGAAATCCTGAATAGGATGAAAAATCAATCTCATGATTATGTTACATACATGGCAAAAGGGATTTTACAGCTCTTATTAAGGTTATTAATCCATTGTCATTGAGTTAAAAGGGAGATTATCTGAGTGGCCCCGACCTTATCATTTTAGTGCTTCAAATCTGGGTCTAGGGAATGGAGACGGCCCTGTGGAAAGGCTCACATGGCAAGGAGCTGCAGACAGCTTCTAGGAGATGAGAGATGCCCTCAGTAACACCTAGCAAGAGAACAGGGCCCTCAATCTGACAGGCTCAAACAACTGAACTTTGCCAAGAACTTAAATGACCTTGGAAGAGGACCCTGAGCCTCAAATAAGACAGCACTACCAGCTGACACTTCGATTCCAGCTGTAGGAGACCCTGAGCAGAGACTACCACTAAGCTGAAACTGAATCTTCTGACCTACAGAAACTGAAATAATCAATGGTTTTTTATGAAACTATTAACTTTTTGATAAGTTGATGTATAGCAATAAAAAATTAATATAATATATACTATATATCATAGTAGCATCAAAATTGATACAGCAAAACTGTAGGACAGTTACTGGTTTATGTACTAACACATAATACTCTTTTTCAGCATCAGTAGTAGAAGACTTTCATGCATCTCTGTCAGCATGTCGATAAGGAATGAAATATCAAGTAAGGCTTTAGGACATAATAGATAGATATGAGGTGTGGTATGTATGCGTCTGTGTGTGTTTGTGTGAGAGAGAGAGAAACGGAGAGAGAGACATGAGAGAAAGAGAGAGACCCATAGATCAATCTATATCTGTGAGAAAAAAGAATACATCTTTTTTCCCCCCAATACCCATAGAACATCACAAAAGTAACCATATGTTAGGCTAGAAGTTTCTGCATAAATTTCAAAAAGTAGAAATGGCAGAAATACTTTGTAGTCACAGGGCAAGAAATCAGAAACTAAAAATAAAGTTATCAAACAAGTAAAAACAACTTACCATTTGCCAGCTGAACTTTCTATATTAATTTTTGGGTCAAAGAAGAAATTAATAAAAAATTACAGAATATTGATAACACTACCTATCAGACCTATAGTATACAGCAAAAAAGGTATACAGAGAAAAATGTATAGCCTTTAATACTTAGAATGATAAACCAGAAAGAATGAAAATAATTGAATCAAGTATCTAAGGCAAGAAGCTATAAAAAGAACAACAAAATAATCTCAGGAAAGTAGAAAGAAAAAACAACCCATACAAAGATGTAGCTGAAATTTTGAAGGTAGGAAGAGAAAAATAGTAGCACTAATAAATAAATTCAAGATCTGGTACTTTCTCATAATGAGAAGGTCATTCACTCTCTGATATTCTTTCCCC
>CAUYSK010069267.1:0-16240 GCA_963575035.1 Avahi laniger
GTGGTTTTGATTTGCATTTCTCTAATGATTAGAGATGTTGAGCATTTTTTTATATGTTTGCTGGCCATTATTCTGTCTTCTTTTGAAAAATTTCTGTTCATTTCCTTTGCCCATTTGTTGATGGGGTTGTTTGATTTTTTCTTATTGATATTTTTGAGTTCTAGATAGATTTTGGTTATCAGCCCTTTATCAGATGTGTAGAGAGCAAATATTTTCTCCCATTCTGTAGGCTGTCTATTTGCTCTAATGATAGTTTCCTTGGCTGTGCAAAAGCTTTTTAATTTGATCAGATCCCATTTGTTTATTTTTGTTGCTGTGGTGATTGCTTTGGGGGTCTTCTTCAGGAATTCCTTGCCTAGGCCGATATTTGAGAGGGTCTTCCCAACATCTTCTTTTAGAATTCTTAAGGCTTCATGCCTTAGGTTTAAGTCTGATATCCATCTTGAATTGATTTTGTGAGAGGTGAGAGGTGGGGGTCCAGTTTCATTCTTCTACATGTAGCTATCTTTATGAGTGTATCATCAGTGTTGACTTGAGTTGGTAATGGCTTTTCATTGTTATATTCACTCATTTGACAATATTTATTAACATAAATGAAAAATCTTGAGTTAAATGGGGATATGATGAAAATTTAAAAAAAAACAAGAAAAATCACCATTAGGTTTTCCTTTGTTAGATTTTTTTCTTGTATTTTTTTCTTGATTCTTTTTCTCAAATTCTTTTTTCCACTGAAAATTAGGAATGAATGGGGTGGATAGACTGCCATAGAAAATGTTTGCAAAGTGCCAATATAGCCCATAAATTAATGGCTGGGTTGATTTGGAAAGGCTTTATGGTGATGTAGGGTAGAAAAATTATATAGAGGTTTAAGCTCTGCTATT
This sequence comes from Avahi laniger, assembly GCA_963575035.1. Taxonomy (NCBI): domain Eukaryota; kingdom Metazoa; phylum Chordata; class Mammalia; order Primates; family Indriidae; genus Avahi; species Avahi laniger. Next base: position 882 of record CAUYSK010069267.1, read on the forward strand.
TGAGTCTCTCACCACTTGGGAGAAGGCTGACCTGGCTAGAGCTCTGGTTCACATAGGACTAAGAGTTGAGTAGGGATCCCCAATCTAATATGTGGTAAATCTGAAATCAGAGAACTGTATGAAACTGAAAACAGTTGTGCAAGACTATTGAGATTCAAGGAGTCATATGGCAAGCGCTGGGGGAAGCTGAAACAGGAATCAATGGCGTCTGTGGTCTCACATATTTTGGGCAGTGTTCAGAGGCTTGACTAGGCTGAGTTCTATGAGTACATTAAGGGTATAATCAGACAATATCCTCCACTTTGTTACTCTCCTTTAAAATCCTCTGGGCTGTCAGCTTCCCTTGCTCCGTCTCTATGCCTTTGATGAACTGTACCCAGACAGTCAAGTTATTGCTGTCAGGCTAGCAATCAGAAGGGCAGATAGACTTCCTGATGTTCTTTGCCAACCTCACCACCTGACAGTCAGCATGCTACCAACTCCCTATTTTATGGACTGCTGAACTACCTCCACTGAGCAATCAGAAATCCCGAGGTCTCCCCATAGAGGAAGACCTTGGATATCAGTTAGTCAACTTCCAGGACAAGCAAGACTCGAGAAAGGCCACTCCTGTGATCCTGGGTGTCCATATGCAACTGTATATATAGCACAGAAAGCCTAGGGGGTTGCTAGTTTTCTCCTGGAAACACAGCTGCAGTCCCTCCACTCTTAATTCTGAATGTTGTGCTTAGAGCTGAACCACCTGTCTCTGTATCTGTATTTTCTTTCCAAAGAGCTGAGTGATTGCCTAGAACAGCTGTGGGTATTTGTGTTTTATTTTTATAAGCCCTAAGCAACTGAGTGAAAAGCAAAGCCGATTATGTCATTGAGTCCTTTAATATGTATGAACAGGAAAGCAGAAAACTGAGTTAGCCATAGCAAATACAAGGTTTACATAGAAGAAACACTGAATTTTGCTGGGGAATCAATGAACAAAGAGGCAAAATGTTTGCATTTTTGGAGAAAGACTATTTTTATTTTGTTTATGTTCATTCAGATAAATTATCTTTACACAAAGTCTTTTTAAATCCTGCAAGTACTGAATTTATCATCACAAGATGGAAGAGAAGCATGGTGGAGGACATACTACATACAACTCTGGCAAAGAGAGTCAGGTTTTTATGTGCAGCAACCCCTACACGTTTGTTCTTCTTTGGACTGTTTAAAATAACTTTCTCTTTTCCTTTGAATTCTATGGAGTTTAAATGCTACTGGAAAGTTCAACGTCTACTCTGAAAATTTATTTGTAGCACCAAAGTATTAAGTCAAGAATCTAGATAACTACAGCCAGATTTCTGGCATCCATATCAAATGCCAGAAGGTCTTTGACCACTGACTACCGTTGGAGAGTCTTTAGGTCAGTGTAAATGAGAATACAGTCTTACTTAGTGTTGTGTAACATCTCATTTGGAATTACAAGTCTCCTGGATCCTTGAGGGCTACATTTTAGTGGTGGTGGGTGGTGACATTTTGTTAAGTTAAATACGTGGAATTTCTAGTCTTACTATGAAAACGCATAGAATCATTCTACTGAAAAAGATTGTCACAAAATATAGGCCATTTCATTCTCTTTTTCTCCTTATTTTCCTTCTTATTTTCAAGTGAATCCAGTTTATATCAGTTATATGTTTTCCTCCTTCATTATGAACATGCTACATAATTATTATTTTTAAAGCTTTGGAAAATACAGGAAGACTAAAAATAAGAAAAATGCTATCCCCAATGGCGAGTGTTGTTAGCATCTCTCTCAGTCCTGGTCCATATTTGTTTTTGTTTTGTTTCACAACTGAGACCATATTGTATGTACAAATTTGTTTCTTAAAAATTAGCACTGTCATAAGCTTTCCCTAACATTATTTAAAATCCTATAAACAATTCATCTTCTTCTTCCTTTACTTCTTCTCCTCCCTTCAGTTTTCTTCTTTAAAAGATATTTATTGCCTTTTTTCTTTCCTTCATCTAAATACCAGTATGGAGACTTCTGCTTTTAACCAAGACAGTAATATGGACTGGATTTTTCCTCTAGCCTATGAGGAGATGGTATTGTGAGTTCTAGAGGTCTGTGGCAGTTAGAATTCACAGTGAGGTATAGTACCAAAGAAGAAAGGTCTACATAAAGAGGAAGCTCTGGAGATTTGAAGGAACATCCCCTTTGAGTTTTCATCTGAGTACTGGACTGCATATGTGTGCAAGGAAACTACTCAAGTTTGGGGAAAGAACCACACAAAAGGACTAGAGAAAAATCACTGGGGTTCACATAGGGCTTGGGAGAGTTTGTATTCCCACCAGGCAGAGTGAATAAACCTTACAATTTATGGATGTTAGACAGTTTACCTAGAAAGATGATGCTTCAGCAGTGGGATGAAGTTAATTTTAGGTTAAAAGCTGCTCTGGTCCTGCTTAAAACACGTATAAAAGAAGGTCTCAGAAGGATCAAACTGTTTCCAAGTAACTTAACTCCAAGAACAAAGCTCAAGAATATTTGTAGAGATACAGAAAAAAAATTCAACACCCAATAAGGTTAAAATAATGATGTCTGGGATCCAACAAAAAATTTGCCACATATTCAAAGAAGTAGGAAAACATGAGCCATAATGAAAAGAAAATCAATAAGTAGAAACAGATTCAGCAATAATACAGATGGTAGAATTAGTAGAGAAAGACATTAAAATAGATATTGTAATTATATTTCTTATGTTCTGGAAGGTAGGTTAAAGCATGAGTATGTTAAGGAGAGACATAAAAGATATTTATAAAATGTAAACCAAACTTCTAGAGATAATGATACAATATTTGACATAAAACTACATTATATGGTATTAACAGCAGATTAGTCACAGTAGAAGGAAACATTAACTTGAAGGCATAGCAATAGAAACTATTCAAAATGACATAAATAAAAAATAATTACTGAGAGAAATAAAAGGAGACTTAACTAAATGAAAAGATATATCATGTTCATGGATTAAAAGACTAAGTATTGTTAAAATACCAAGTCTCTCCAAATATTAATTCCAATCGAAATCCCAACAGGGTTTTTTTTTTTTAAAGCAATTGACAAGCTAATTTTCAAATTTATATGGAAATACAAAGAACCTGGAATAACCAACATCTTTGTAAAATAAGAGGAAAGTTTGGGGGCTGATTTTAATACCTGATTTCAAGACTTAAAAGTACAGTAATCAAGGCTGTGTGGTATCAGCATAAAGTTGGAAAAATAAACTAACGGAACAATGTAGAGAGTCCAGAAATAGACCCATACATATATATGGTCAATTGATTTTTGACAAAGGTGCCAAGGCAATTCAGTGGGGGAAAGGATAGTCTTTCACCAAATGGTGCTAGAAAATTAAATAGACTGATGCAAAAAAAAAAAAATTAATCTATTCCTTATCTCAAATCATATATGAAAATAAATTTGAAATTGATTGTATGCCTAAATGTTAGAGTTAAAATTATAAAACTTCTAGAATAAAACATAAAACCATAGTGATTTTGGTTTTGGTGAAGTTTTTAAAATGTAGCATAAAAACAAGAAGTATAAAAGGAAAGTCAACTGTTTCAACTTCACCAGAATTAAAACATTTTGTGCATTAGAGACAGAGTAAGAAAGTGAAAAGGCAAACCACAGACTGGGAGAATATATTCTCAAAACGAATCTGACAAAAGATTATAGTACAAAAGGAACTATTACAACTCAAAAATAAGAAGACAAGAAAAAACTCCTAAAAATGGGAAAAACGTATGTTAAAGTTGATATAAGGATGGTACATAAGCACCATTTAGATGTCTTAGTCATTAGGGAAATGCAAATTAAATCCACCTCACACTCACTAGAATGGCTAAAATAGAAAGCCTGGTAAAATTATAAAGTACTGGTATAGATAGGGATTAACTGGAACTCTCATATACTGCTGGTGTAAAAAGGTACGACATATGTGGAAGACATTTTGTTGGTTTCTTAAGAATTTAAGCGTATACCTATCATACAACCCAGCCATACTGCTGTAAGCATTGATCCAAGACAAAATAAGGCATATATTCACACAAAGATTTGTATGTGGATGTTCATATTAGCTTTATTTGTAATAGACAAAAACTAGAAGCAACCCAAATGCCCTTCAATGGGTGAATGGATCAATACACTGTGATAGATGAACTATTGATCTGTGTAATGGAATGGATGAATCTCAGAATAATTATGCTGAGTGAAAGAAGCCAAAGATGAGTGCATACTGTGTGAGTCCATTTATATAAAATTCCAGAAAATGCAAACTAATCTATGGCGATGGAATGCAAATCAGTGGTTGCTTGGGAACATAGGGAATTATTGTTGAGAGGGGCAGGAAGGAGAGATGACAAAAGGGCAGAAGGAAGTTTTTTGAGGTGAAAGATGTATGATTTCTCTTGATGGTGGTGATGGCTTTATGGGCATGTATGTATGTCAAAATTCACCATATTGTGCACTTAAATATTAATATGTACAGTTTATTGTGTATCGATTATAATTTCAATAAAACTATCAAACAAAGGTGATTAGGCAGAGCCAAACAAGTTAGGCAGCTTGTAGAGGCAGGTTCAAATGAAGGTTTTTGCTGAGGGTGAGTGGGTGGCAAGATTGGTTCTTTCGAGGGGGATCAATATAATAGAAGCCATGTTTTTCATTGTTGGAATTGATTACAATTACAGAAAAAAAATTCAAAAGGAAACCAGAATGAACTCTGTGATGTTGGATTAGAATTTGTGGTATCAGTGTGAACTTCATGGTTTGTACACATGCAGCTATAGGAATATATAGGGATTAGATGTGTGTATACAGATATATGTGTATATATCCTAGTTCTGTCCACAGAGAGGGTCTGGAACAATCACATCCCAGTTGTAACAGACACACCTAGCATCCAGATCTTGACTTCTTAATATCACTCTTCAATGAAAGGAATCAGGGATTTGTGGAGAAACAGCTGATTCCAGGGCAGGGGCAGGGAAAATACAAGATGAACCTGAATATTCTTTTGTGCTGGAAAGCAAAGAAATCCTCAAACCATGATGGGGAGATAACAAATGCTCTCACAAGCCAGTTTAAAGAGGCTTTCCTTGGCCAAGTCCAGTAATTTGAGCATCAAGATAAATAACGGTTGTTACGGATTATAACCCACTGAATAAAGCACAAACTTGGTTCCGCACTGATAAGAGAAAAAAATGAGTAAATGAATGAGTAAATGGGAATACAAGCGAAGTCTCCCTTAGAGTAGAAAGCCAACTGATACATACAGAAGAATTGATGATGTGAGAAAATCTCCGTTTGATAACATTCACGGTAATAATTAACATCAATGGGTGCCCAAATTAGCAGGTGAAAGAAAGTGAGGCAAAGTGAGATTTTACGCAGTCTCGAATTATTCCCCACAGAGATATTTATTGATTACAAAAGGGGAAAGACCTGACTTTCCAATTTTAGAAATCTGGCAGACACTGTCTTGTTTACTGCAGTCAAGTTAACACCACCAGTAATGGGACTTTTGTGGATGCAAGATGGACCCACCCTTCCTCCAAAACTGGTTAAGATGTCAAGACTGATGATGACACACACCATGAGGATGCAAAGAGATTTATTACTCATATATTGAGGCTTTCTGGGGAGAGTAGGGCAGGCCCCCAAACAGGTCTGAAAATGGCTGAGAAGGCAAGGAGGGTGAGTGACTCTGGCTTTTCTTGTGGTTAATGTGGTGGGGCTGGGGAGAGGGTTCCCAGACACAGGCCGGAGCTTGTGTGGCTTGAATTTCCCACCAGCACCAAAGAAGGAAACACTCAGGCTTCTTTATCAGCTTGCCCAGATGTGGGGCAGAAAGAGAAGAGAGAGGAGTAGAGCTTGAAAGCTGTCCACAGTCACACATCAAAAAACAGAACCAGACTAGAGACCAATACATGCTTTGTTCCACCCAATAGTTTCAATGAAAAGAAATCAACATCTGTGATAGTCCAGCCAAAAAATATATTACCTGTGTCTAATTATGTGAAACATCAAATCCACCGTGTAGACAAGAGTTAACATGGCAGACCTCAGGCTGCTATCCTAAAAAGTCCTGCTAGCAAGGTTGGCCCTTGGGTGGCATTTGGGAACTTGAATTTCACGAGTGTCCCCACCACACTAACTGATATGAGTGGTTCACTGTGCCTAAACTGTTTGTGCAAAGAATGTGGTTTATGCCGAATACTTGCTTTCCTTTGGGGTGTCTAGAATCTTGGTGCTTGTTAGACAGAGAGTGCCTATATGACCAGCCCCAATAAATATCTTGGGCATTGAGTTTCTAATAAGCTTCCCTGATAGGCAGCATTTCATGTGTTATCACAACTCATTGCTGGGGGAATTAAGCATGTCCTGTGCAACTCCACCGGGAGAAAAGTCTTGGGAGCTTGCACCTGGTTTCCTCTGGAGTCTGCCGAATGTGCCTTTCCTGATTTTGTTTTTTATTCTTTGGCTATAATAAATAATAGTAATGAGTGTGACTATACACTGAACTCTGCGAGTCCTCCTAGCAATCATCAAAACTGGAGGTGATTTTGGGAAACCCAACACACTCACATCAAAAGATATTCTACAATGGTTTTCCTGTAATCTTAAAAAAAAAGTCAAGGTCATGAAAGTCAAGAAAATCATAACAACAAGGAACAATGTCAGAGCTCGAACTGTTTCCTGTGCCAAAAAGAGTGTTTCTGGAACAGTTGGCCAAACTTGAATGGAACCCCTGGATGATGGGTAAATGAGAGTTCTTTGTATCAACTTTGCAACTTTTTGTTAAGATTAGGATAAAATATATTTTTTTCAAAACTCTGCAAGCATTTTTTATTGGCCACATAATATGTAGGGCATAGTAATCTGTCATAGTTTCCTTAGCCTAATGGTTTTCAACCCTGGCTACACATGAGAACCACTTGGGGAGTTTTAAAAAATATACCTACTCAGGTCTCACAGTATTTTGGTTCAGCTGTTCTGATATGATGATTGGGCATCATTATTGTGAAAATATAGCTCTCCAAGTGATTCTAATGTGGATCCAGAAATCAGAACCACTAGGCTAAGAAAACTATGGTAGTAACCAATCCCTTAATATTGATTATTTAGGTTGTTTCTAGCCATAATATTTCAATAAAAATATTTGTGCATAAAGCTTTTCCCTTATTTTGTATTATGTTCTTAGCATCAATTCCAGAAGTCAAAAGCTATGAATATCTTTAAGGCTTCTATTGCTATTTTCCCAATTGTTTTCAAAAGCAAATAGTCCAGTATTTATTTTACTGTATATAGATATAACATTCTAGCACTTTAAACATCTTTGATAATATGATAGCAAAAAAATGTTATATTGTTTTAATTTGTATTTTAAAAAATTTTTTAGAGGGTGAAGCATTTCCAAATTTTGTTGCCCCCTTTGCAAACAATCTTTATATTCTTTTATCTATTGAAGTAGTAGTCTTTCTCTGGTAGTTTTATGTAAGCTCTTTATTGTATGTAAGTAGGCGCAGTGTTTCCCAAGTTTGTGGTTTGCCTTTTAATTTTGGTCATTTTATTCTTTTAAAAGAAAGAACATTTTCTTGGGAAGGAGAAAATATGCTGCTCCAGCAAGAAGAGTTGCCAAATTCAAGCCTTGTTCTATATCTGGAAGGAGTTCCTAAGACATTGAAGGAAGAAAATACAGCAAGCTGTGGCCAAGGACTTCTGCGTTTTGTATTCTTACAATGTTTTGGGGGTGAGCAATGTGTACTAAAGCCAATAGGGTTTATTTTATTCTTATTCATAGGACTAAATGCCCCATTTTAAGGACTGCCTTACAGAGAACGATACACAGTAGATTTATTTTTCTCCTTGGTCCTAGAATATTTGGATCATCAGATACTAAGTCAGTTGTAACACAGCCCTGAAAATAAAATCTTGCTCAAAAAAAGAAAAAATGAGTTCACATAAAAAGTGTAGCATGAATTGGCAAAAACTAATGGGAATAAACAGATTGTAAGGTCTATTACTGAGAAGATATTCTGGGCTAACTCCAGTCACAATTACTGCAGTTCTCAATGTTGTAGGACATGAACTCTTATCACAAAATGTTATTTCAGAAAATGCTATAAAAAACTTACATCCAAAGAAGGTAAGTGAATTAATTGCACATAGACCCGAGAAATCTAGGTTAGTCTGCAAAAACCCACTGACCCCATCAGGGTTAGTGGAAGGCTTCTGCCACGAGGGGGAGCTCAAATCTCACTTCCCTCAGCTGTTACTCCACCCACAAAGAGGCTGACCGCTGACGCTGGATTGGCCAAGTCCAAGAGCACGGGTTAGGTCTCTACGCTTGGGCCTGGAACTTTCTCTGTGCTGAAGGAAAGGTGAAACACAGTTCCTGGTGGCAAAATTTCTCTTTAGTTCATTTTTGTAGGGTTTTCTCTAGTGATTGGCTTTTTAAGAGAACTGGTTTCGCATCCAGCTGGGGTAATAAAAGAGGTCAAGGTCTCCGCTTAGACCCACATACCCTGCTGCTCCCTGGAAGGTCCTGGGGTAATGGTTTCCAGGAACTGAGAAAAACTTTTCCTTCCTTCCTTGTTTTAATTGCAATTTGATTGGAATCGCCTTTTCTTTGCATTAGAGTCAAACAATGAGGATGAGTGCAGGCCAGGCAACGTCTCTGGGTCATGAGGCAGAACCGATTGTACCAGGTTGGGAACTAATTTCAAGGGCAAGGGAGGGCCCATCTCAAAACGGAGCTTCTCTGGAGACAATTCTGGCGGTGCCGACATTGGTGGACAGGAGGGACAATTCCAGGGTTTTGTTTTCCGTTTTATCTCCTTTTTCTTAACCTGGCTGATACAAATTCTGATAATGGCATGGATTTTGGAGCATTGAAAGTGTCCAATAAGCCAGAGTTGTGAAATTCACCATTAAGCAGATGACAAGGAGTGAACGCCCTTCTTTTTTCTTGTTTCCTTCTTCCTTTCCTTTGTTCCTTGCTTTTGTTCATTCATGCTTCTTTTCCTTTTGGAGGAGGTTCCATCTAAGATATATCAGTGATAACTTTTCCTATTTAAAATTGATTTTCAACTGTATAGGTAATTCCTTAATACTTTCTCCTTCCAAAAAACTGGAAACCTACAGCAAAAACTGCCATTAAATCCTCCGTGAGTACTACTCCCCTGCCCCAGTGTCGTGTCCCGGGCATGGTAGTGTAGTTAAGGGAGGGCTGCAGACAGATCGCCTAGCCTCAAATTTGACTAATTAATTGGCTTTGCAACTTTAGGCAATTTACTTAATCTGTCTGTGCCTAAGTTGTTTTATATAGAGAACGGATGTTAATGCCTACCTCATAGGGTGGTTTTAAGGATTAAATGTAATAATATTTATAAAACACAAACACCATACGACACTTAGTAAGCTTTTCATAAATGCTAGCTACTGTTATTTCACTTTTCACTTGTGACATATACTTTTCCCTAATTCCCAGAGGCGACCACTATTATGAGTTTTCAGAATATCATTTTAGTATCGTTTTCGTGTGTGTGTGTTTGACAAAGTGGTGTCATACATACTATTCTACAACTTGCCTTTTTCAATTAGCACTGATGTTCTGAGATTTATCCATGTTGACACAAATGGATCTAGTATATTCTTTTAACTGCTATGTAATATACTGTTTTGTGTCTATAATTTCTTTAGCTATTTTCTTATTGTTGGGCGGTTAAAATGTTGCTAATATTTTTCTATGATAAACAGTGCTGCTTGGAACCTTAGCATAAAAGTATCTCCTTGTGCATATCTGCCAGTTTCTCTCAAATAGAAATCTATATGTGGAACTGCTGGGTTGTAGGTTGCGGGGAATGTGCAGATTGCTTGAACCAATTTATACTCCCACGGCAGTATCTGAGAATGTCTAGTTCTTCAAAACCTTGCAAAAACTCATTAATAAAGTTAAACATTTTTTTTTTTGCCAATTAATGGAGAGGAACAGTACGTTGTTTATGTCATTATTGTTTTGCTTTGCATTTCCCTGATTTCTAGTGAGGTTGAGCATCTTTTCATGTTTATTGGCCATTTGCATTTTCTTTTCTATGACTTATCCATTCATAATCTCTGTTCACATTTGTATTATATTGTTTGTCTTGTTCTTATTAATCTCTAAGATAATTTTTTGTTAAGTATGTTACATATACTTTTCTCCTAATGAGCTTTGCTTATCTTTCAGCTTTTTGCATGAAGTTGTTGGCATACAAGCCTACATTTTAACATAATCAAGTCAATCAGTCTTTTTAAAATTTTTTTGTCTTTCATTTTGCTTTCAGTTTCTTATTTAAGAAACCCTCTTTACCACATGTTCATAAGGATATTCATCTATATCTGTCTGTATGCATCTCTATCTTTATCCCTCTCTCTGTATATACATATATATTTAAGGTGGACTCTTTCTATATAGGAATGTGTCATCTTCTTGGAAAATATAAAGGGCTATGGTACCAGAACATTCTGGCTCTAGATATCAGGTTTCTCAGAGGCAGAAGAAAAACTACAGACAAAGAGGAAAAAGGATTCAAAATCTGATGTGGGATCAGAAAAGTATTGATTGGGCTTTGGAAGTGGAGAGTCTGGGACATAGAAAGGAACAGGACTAGCTTTAAAAATAGACTTATCTCTTGAGATCAAGTGGGAAGAACATAATGGTAAGGATGACATCATTCAGACAAAGAGCGTAAGCCGACATGTTGTGGAGGAGGGATGAGACTACCTTAGAAACAGCCGGAAGTTTGGAAAAAATTATGAATCTTCCTGCAATAGATAGGGAATCCTTAGGGGGAAATGGAAGTGGAACACAGGAGTAGAGTTAGCTTGTGCTGCTGCAGGAAAAGAGGTAGAGAAAGCAGTATTTCTTTTGGCCTGAAAGAAAGCTAGAAAACACGTGGGAGAAGACATATTGCTTTTTGCTGCACCGCTAAAGGCTTGAGAAACATCACCAACAGCAACTCCAGTTCAGAAATGTGTGGATGGAAGGATTCTCCAGCTGGCACAAATGTGGAGGCAGAAGGGAAATCTAACCTAGGAAATAGGATTGTTAGGACTAAAAATTTCCAAAGTATAAAATAGCAGCATCTTCAGCATAAACTACATCATGAGATTTCAACAAACAAACCAACCATGGTATCTGGTGGGGAGATAGAGAGCAGCAGGAAATTGTCTCTGTGGGAAATATATATGGCCAGGAACACTGGGTGCTTGGAGAGGCTTGCTGTGAACAGGCAGAACACTTACAGGAATGCAGAGACTGCACTCTTAGATGGGGCTCCAGCTCAGTTCAGCGTTTGGGCACTAGGGATATAGGAATAGATGTAAAAGTACGTGAAGAAATTTTTATTATGCAGAACGAACACAAAAAGGAAGGAAAAAACCTAAGCCTAGAGATTGGTGAGACCCTCAATGTAAATTTCCGAATCGTGCAAGAAGAGGCACCAGTCTACAGGAGTGATGGATTTTTCAGTGAAATTTGAAAATTTAGTATGATAATTAATGTCTTGATTGCATTTCCTCTGAGTTTAACGTGGTGGAGGTTGATGAGGATAGACCCTGGACAGCTGCAAGGATTGATTGGCATCCTGGCAATCCTTTTTTTCTCTTTTCCCTCCTCCTCTTTGGAATATCTCTTGATCAGAGTTTTACAGTAGATGTGTATTTGAGCATGCTTCATTCCTCAGCTGACACACCTGCTTCCTCTATTTAGATATTTCTGTCTCTTTGGGAGCAGGGCCATCCTTAAGTAAAAGTGCGATCATCTTCAACTTCTGACCTGTGATCTATAGACTTATCTATAGCTATACCCTTCTTTAGCTGTTTTCCGGACTTCCACATAAATGTGGCCTTGTGAGTGTATCTTTAAAATTTTCTTCTCTGCTCTAAACTTGAAAGACATAGCTGGGGAAAAACCCAAAACTAAACATTTTCATGGGCCAGAAATGGAAACACTCGGCAGTAAGCTGGGACTGCAGTTTAGGCCTGCTGGGCTCCACGTCCAGAAATAGGCAGAGTTAGGAGTGTGGCTCCCACAGGGCAATGAAAACCAAAGTGGCCCACATGTGGTGGGGCACCAGAGCCAGCATCACTGTGTAAAACCAAAGGCGAGGTGGGCCTGTCCTGACCATGAAAGGAGGTTGGAACGGCTCTGATCACTGCTTGAAGCTGCAGCTTTATAAAGCTGAATCTCTGTAGGGAATGGAAGGAAATAGAGCAAGCCATGCAGCAGGACCTATTCAGCTCAGTAACTAGATCTACAACAGCCTGTCACTCTGGGCTGGGAGCACCGCACCTCCAAAGGCAGACCTGGTTCTGGATTTGAGGGGTAGTTCTCCCTGGGGGCTGAGTGGAGGCAAAATGCAAAACTTACACACAGGGAGGGGTGAGCACACAGCAAGAAAACATCCCAAGACAAAAGAACAACAAAAATCAACCTCGCCCAAGAGCAGTTTACTAACGCAAACATAAACGACCATTGGGAAAACTACCACCAAAAAAGACAGTCAACAAAATCATCAGTCCGGTGATGAATTCACTCCTAATAAAGTACGAAATAATAGAAAAATAACAAGTGATTTAAAAATTATGTTTTAGATCTTCAAAGGGATAAAGAAGAAAAGGAAGCTGTTACTTGGATCTTGGCAACAAAAGTGATATGTCAATTAATAATGTAAAAAAATATTAGAGAGGAAATGGAAAAAACCCCAAACCTCTCAAGCCCTTTTTATATACTTAGCATTAATGGGCTAATTCATTCATTCAATCAATAAATTCTAGTTCAGGTCTCTAGTGTGCCAAACACTATTGTAGGTGTTTGGGATACATCAGCGAACAACACAAATAATCTCACTGATTATGTGCCTATGGTCTAGTAAAGGGGACAAAATTAATAAACATCAATCATTAAATCATATAGCATTTCTAAAAATGAGAGTGCCATGGGGGAAAAAAAGAAAAGAAAATACAGGGTAAGAGAAGTGGGGAGCTCTGGAGTGGGCAGGACACAAATCAAAGTCTTATTTTATTCATTTAAATAAGTTCAAACGAAACCTATATCTGATAAAATGTTAAGCCCAATTTAAGTTACTCTATATATGTTAAAGCAAAACATTTCATTTAAAAATGAATTCCATATTTTCATTCATTATGCAGGCTATGTTTAGTCAGCCTGAATTGGCGTGGTTTTAATCTTTTTCTGCTTTTCAGTTGAGAGAGAAGAAGTTCATTGAAATCGTTTTTGCTTTCAGAAGAATATGTGAATGGCCCACTAATGTACGCTTGTGTCTTTCTTAGTTCTGCAGCTTCGTAGTGAGGAGGGACTTGTCAGAGGAACCACAGTGCTGGGAGCTAAAGGGAGCAAATCACCAACAGGCAGCATCCTGAGAATTGGGAATAAAAGCTGGAAGTCCACCTGAGCCAGCAATCTGAGCAGACATGGGAGAGGGCAAAGGTCCACGTGGGAGCCACAGGATGGGCATAAAACATCAAGAGATTTGGAAATGGAGTGTGGAAGCTGGGGGTGGGGGCAATGGGGTCCCTGGGGCTGCTATTTACAGAGGCCTGTGGCCTTGGGTTTTGGCAGGGAAGCAAGCTTCAAGGGCTTTGCCCTGGCCTGGACACCTGTTTAATACATTTCCCTCCTGTTTAAAAAATAGTATATAATAGTCTTTATTATGCAACATGAAAGCAAGAATTTTAAAAAACATCTATAAATGATTGTTCTAATCTGTGGTTAGGAAAAGGTGAATTCTGCAAGGAAGATGGACAATTCAATTCTCTGAAGGTTGCATCTTCTCCCACTAGATTACCTTCAGGTAGGTAGGTAATACTACCTGAAGGGCGAAGGCCAGGCCGGTGTAATAGACACACACGTCCGGGATACAGCTTGAGGGGCTGATACCTGAATGACATCTTTGTTCCCAGATTGCTTCTCCGTCAGTTTCCATCTCTCCCCAAATTCCCATTTATTTAGATTAGGAATTTTCTTTAAAAAAAAAATCCATCCACATTAAAATGCTGTGGCATCACATAAGAATTCATCTAAAAGTTAATTTGGCAAAGAACAGGGTCTGCAGAGACCAGGACATTGATCAGGCAAAGAATGGAAAACGAGGGTAGAAAAAAGAGACAAAAGTAAAACCACAGAGCACAGTCCAGGAGATGCACCCTCTTGGGGAATTATAATGAAACTTTTCTGGACCCTCGAGGTTGTAGAAAATTATCCAAAAGGGGCATATAGGCAAATCTTGCTTATATTAATATTATACTTTACTTTGTTTCTGGACTGAACATTTATAGATAATTTTTTAAAATTTGCCAACAATTTAGAAACATTACTGTTATTTCTAGGTTTTAAAAATATCTCCTGTGGAAATAAAGATAGAGTAGACCTTGGAGATTCAGGGAGGATTATCGTATATAACTTTACAACCTGCAAGAGAAGGTGCAAAGGTATTTGTTAGCGTAGCTTTAATTCCAGCTAATCACAGGATATTCCGTGGCTTGGAGGTATTTCCGGGGCAGATTCTGTATTCACATAAAGGAAACTTACAGATCAGGTGATCACTAGGGGATACGGGTGTGGGGAAGTTGGTAGTGACAGTGGAGTGAGGATGATCGGTTCTCTTCTGAGACTTTAAGCTAAAGCGCCCAGTTTGGTAGGCCTGGCCTGAGGGAGGAACGTGTGACAGCAAAACAAACGCATAGCAGACCAGCCAGGAATTGGATGGTGGCCGTTTCCGGAGGAATGACAGAGGATGACAGAGGCCTTAGTGTGCATCCAGATGACACCTTTTTTTTTTTTTTTTAAGACAAGATCTTGCCAGGCGCGGTGGCTCACGCCTGTAATCCTAGCACTTTGGGAGGCCGAGGTGGGCGGATTGTTTGAGCTCAGGAGTTCGAGACCAGCCTGAGCAAGAGCGAGACCCCGTCTCTACTAAAAATAGAAAGAAATTAATTGGACAACTAAAAATATATAGGAAAAAAACTAGCTGGGCATGGTGGCGCATGCCTGTAGTCCCAGCTACCCGGGAGACTGAGACAGGAGGATCGCTTGAGCCCAGGAGTTTGAGGTTGCTGTGAGCTAGGCTGATGCCACTGCAGTCTAGCCCCGGCAACACAGTGAGACTCTGTCTCAAAAAAAAAAAAAAAAAAAAAATGACAAGGTCTTGCTCTGTTGCCGGGGCTAGACTGCAGTGGCATCATCATAGCTCACTGAAACCTCAAATTCCTGGGCTCAAGCAATCCTCCTATCTTGGCCTCCTGAGTAGCTGGTGCT